>JASFDE010000008.1:0-221954 GCA_036937135.1 Nidula niveotomentosa
AGCGGCCGGCCGCTATAAATTTAACGCTCAGATACCGTTGCTTACTTCTCATTATCAGGGCTTGGATCACTTGGATGGTCCTCAAAAATATGTGTAGGACGAGCGAACAAGCTGCGGTGCGTGAACACTTGCTGTTTAATTTCCGGTGAGTTAATAACAGGAAGAGGCGGGAACATTGCCCCGTTCGGCCCAAAATCAGGTCTGTAACCGTCCAAAAATTAGGACTTCTTTGAAGATATTGTGGATTCATTATGTCTCACTTAATAGACATATAGGTGGCAATTAAAGCTGCGTCAAGGGCTGCACGATCAAGAGAAGGTTTTCCTTCGATGGGCGTTACAGTAGATAGAGGCGGGAGACAACGGTTGAAAAAGTTCTTTGGCAGACGTGAGCGGCGGGGAGGTGTTGAAGAGAAGTGGAGTGCTTTAGAAAGACGAAGTACTGTCCTGATGTACCTTTTGGACATATTCATCATACAAGTGAGACTCCGCGTTAATTGGGATAAGTCAAGACGTTTGCCGACCTATCGATTAGTAGATCACATGTCCTAATATTGGTCGCCGCATGAATGTCGGAGAGTCGGTGTGGTATTTGTTGCAGGGAAGGTCGGTGTAAACGGGACGAGAAGACACAAGAAGCTGTGTTGGTGTGAGGCATGCCAATCATATTCTATTAACCCGAGAAGCACAACACTAGACAGGAATGCTATCGTAAGGTGATATATAATCAATGGTGGAAGGAAAGCATTTCAACTATTAGGACATACCAACAATCACAATAGATGTGATCGTACACAGGTGGTCACTAAGTGCGAAGTTTACGCAGTGGGAATGGGTATCCCAGGCTCTAGTGAACCGAATTATAGCGCACCGATGAGCCCGGGGCGGAGAAGTGGATCGCTGATAAGACCACACGTACCTGCAAGCTTCGCCTGTGCTTTCATGGCGAAATAATCCTTGTGGAGTCCACACTCAGTCTTCTCCTTCCCAGCCCACCTCCCAGCTCTCTCATCCTGCCCCTCTCCCACCTTACTAGTGCTATGCCAGTCTCCCACACTACGGTATCCTTGGTCAAGCAGTTTGTTCCGGGGTACCTTATTTTCGTTGATATACCACTCTACGAGTGAGAAGTTCCATGCGAATAGGGGATTGAGCTTGAGAAGCCCTGTTGAATCAACCTCTAATGGCTGCAGTGAGGCGCGATCTCCTCCTTGTGATGCGCGACGACCGGTGATCACTGATTTTACACCCAACTGCTCGTAAGCTCTCCGTGCGGGTTCCACCTGGAGTACGTACTGGGTTATTACAAAATACTTGTCAAGAGAGATATGACGTACCTTCACTGCAAAGTCATAAGAATCTTCCTCCCGCTCCCAGAACTTCTCGCCATACTTCGCCTCGAAGTCCGCAATCGTTTCCGTTCCTTCAGGCTTGTATACGTGTATTGGCATATTGTATTTATTCTTTACTTCCGCCACCAGCTCATAGGTTTCGGGGAAATGATACAATGTATCAAGGAAGATTAATGGTGGCGGCGATGAGGTTATTTTTGAAAGCATGTCGATCGCTACGAGCCCAGTGAGGCCAAAGGCTGTTGTCTGATACAAGCCAGGAAGGTAGTCGATAGCCCATCTCAGAATGTCTTCCGGTGTCAGAGGCGACAAATAAGCATTGATTGTGTCCAGATCTTCCTTCTGGATAGGAAGCACGAGGGGTTTTGGCAGATGAGATATCGTCGAGGATGAGGAAGAGGCCATGGCAGGCAGATTATTCGACAGCGAGGAAGTGAAGGATAGTGAGGTGATGTTTTATGCGGAAGACATAAATACAGGGAAGATGAAGCTTCGATAAAGGCATTGTCAGCAAATCTTTGCTCAGCTGAGCAGGTAACCGATGGTGTCAGTCTGAGGAATGCGGCGTCGGCCATTGGCCCGACTTACTGATTTTCCTGCACGTGATGTAAACGCGCCTGAGCCTCGGGGGGTCGCGCGACGAAGACAATTGAGTGAGTGACTGAGACTTAGAGGGTGAATCTTAACTTCAAGATTAAAATCGAAGGTATCACAATCGAGAAAAATTGCTGCCGCCTTACGTAGTCCTTCTAAAAAATAAGTCTTCGTCGAATCTTAGAGAGCAGTAGTAAAAGTGAACCAGGCATAAATATTGCTGTCTATTTATATATTAAGGGGATGAGATACGGTACAAATGTGCTACATTCATATACGGAGGCACGTATACGAGTTCATAAAATAGATTATAGATTTTCAGGCGATTCTGCCGACTTCAAGTTTCGTTATATCAGGCGCTGAAAGCTTCCCGTCCTTGAGAAACCGGAGTAGCAGCCTTCTCCTTGTCAGCAAGGAGACGGTCCCGCTCTTGTTGTTCGAGCTGATGACAAGAAGCATCAGAACTGTTATTGCAAGAATGACATAGATAGTCGGCTTACCAAGTCTCGCCATGAGTGGTCCTGGTGGCCCTGCAAGAAGTTGGGACATATTTAGAAAAACTGCGAGCTGGATTTGAAAACAGGGAAACGCACCTCTTTTATCATAGCTGCACGTCGTGATTGAGTTAAAGCGCCCGCGACGATAAGAAGGCCCACCGTTAGCCCTTGAGCCCACATACGGGCCTGAACAATCTAGAGAAGCAGGTCGTGTGAGAATCGAGGTATTCGTAGTGTATTATGAATCTCACCTTTTGAGCATAGGTCTGGTATCTAAACACAGGTCGCCGGTCAGACAAGGCATGCGATAAGAAAGGCTGAAAACACACTTCTGACGGGAAATAATGGCACCAGCGACACCCAAGCTTCCCGCCCACCCGCCGAGAATTAATGTGTACTGGTGACGTGCTGACCACTCCGCAATCTTCTCCTTCATTGGCAGCTCCTTCCATCGCTTCTCCTCATGAAGGAACTTCTCATCCATCACACGGATACTGTCGCCCTCCCTGCACATGAAAATGAGCGGCCATCCAGCTGAACAAAAACAAAAACAAACCCACCATTGCGACCGATCGTATTCCAGACCACGACGCTCTGCCTGAATTGACAGGCACGGTGCGATAATAATGATAGCTCCGAGAGTTTTCAAGGACAGCGGTAGACGGCGGTAGGCTGCAAAATGACGGTGGGCATATAAGGATCCAGCAAGTGCGACTGATCCACTAGCGAGTGCGCCTTCGAGAGCACCACGCCGAGATGCAGCTGCATGGTCGCTAATCTGTTGGTCTGTGAGGGGCTGAAAGCGAGTCAATAAACAAGGGATAAGTAGAGGTCTAGGAGCTCGCCTTCATGATTGATATCGGAGAGCGAGCAGGATGATTATGAGATGTGCGATGGCGAGGCTCCTGCTTTTGAGGTGCTCGGAGTCTCCAATGGTGCTTGAAATACCGTGTCTTTCGTCATGGCCTGCGTCTTTTGAGGCCTGACATCACCGGGGCGACCCGCGGCGCTCGCAAAAAGTTCCCACATGAACAGCCAAGATTTTCCGATCCCTTCCGCGGGCCGTACATGGTCTTTGCAAATTTCCGGGGCTAGATCCACGCAGGTCGTATTCACTATCAATGGCTACGTACATGGAGGGTTGGTATTGCTATGGAAGGCTGGTATTGCTACGGTACTATACGACTGTGTAACTACTAAAAGAAATAATATGCTGGAATATCTCACAACCTCGGAGAGAAATGGACGGAAAACAAGTGGATGGCCGAGGAAAACGCTAACAGCAAACGGATCAAGCCTCCTCTTTACAAATCCAACACGGCCACTCATGGGCATGGCCTAGAAAAAAATAGCCCGGAGTCTAGAAGTGGTCCACGGTGAATATCCATTTCCCATCCGTAATAGTGAACTCCTCGAAGTGCGTATCCCGCATGTTCATCAGCTTCTTCTTGTGTTTAACCGCGCTGGGATGCTTCTCATCTTTGATTGGTTCGCGTGACGCCTTGTCCACTGCCCAACAGCGCTCCAGGGATATACGCGCCTTGACGTTGAGACCAGAACCGGGGAGCGGTTTGTCGACGTCTTCGCTGTCTGGGTAAACACTGCACTCCTTGTCCTCGAAGCGAATGACACCCCCGAGCAGAGAGCCAAGTCGTGGAAGACCAGTGAGATCTACCGGCTGCAGGAACTGAATCTCCCCATAGCCGACGCGACCAACGACGAGCCCCTCAAAGGAGGACAACTGCTCGTGTCCCATCTTCTTGAGAGTCGAGAGGCTAGGCTTCACCCAATAATCGCCTTCTTCAAGGATATCCCCGTCTTGCTCGCCGGCGGCATTGCCGGGACCAAGATTCTGTGTGTTTTGCGCTGTGAATTTATTTGGACTGGTGCGCTGCGTGCGGCCCGCAGGCGTCGGGGAATCTATGTGCGCCGGCGCGGCGGTAGCGGCGGCGGCATCGGCAGCCTCCTTTTCGCGAGCAGCAATGCTCAGAGCAGGGCTGAAGGTAACCTTGCCACGCAATCCCGATCCTGGCGAACCAATCTTGACGAACAGCTCTGACGGCTCGACCTTCTTATCCAGAATGACCTTCTTCACGCTCTGCCGCCCTCCGCTCCCAAGCCCACTAGAGCTGCGGCTCATAATCCCGTTAGCACCCAGCGGCGACCCGCCGTCTCCAATCAACTTGAGCGTGCTCGTGTCGCTCGTAAACGCGAAAGGATCGGCGTTGGTCGTCGAGGAAGACATGGTTGATGACGACCCGAACCCGCGTAGTTTAGAGTTCGCGGAGCTATATCCCAGATTCACACGCGAAGCGGGAGAGCGCGTCGGGACGTCGACGAAGAAGCCGGTTTTCTTCTTCTGCGACTGGTCGAGGTTGACGAGGCGCGGGCCGGGAGGGAGCATAGAGAAGATAGGGAGGTCGGAACCGATGGGCTGGGATATGGACGGGATGAGTGCACCTTGGGTGATTTGATTGTTTGTAGATGCGTTGAACGATCCCGTGGAACCGCCGAGGCTGCCAAATAGCCCGCCGCCCTGGTTTCCTGACGCTGATGAGCCGAGAAGGGGAGCGGCGGGTTTGTTGTTATTGAACAGACCTCCCAGCGTCGGTTGTTGAGTCGTCGACTGACCGAGGGTGTTCGAAAAGAGACTTCCGGGCTGTTGTGGCTGTGTAGTCGTAGATTGCCCACCAAAGTTACCTCCAAACAAGCCGCCAGCGGGTAGTGCAGGCTTGTTGCCGCCGAAAAGGTTCCCTCCACCACCAAAGGCGCCAGTTTGGCCCGGCTGCTGCTGTGCTGGCTGTTGTTGTTGTTGCTGCTGCTGCTGCTGGTTGTTGTTGTTACCAAACAGCCCGCCACCTAGCCCGCCACCTAGCCCGCCGCCCAGCCCACCGCCATTTCCAAACAGTCCACCTGCAGCTGGCTGAGTGGTAGTAGTCGTAGTGCCAAATACTGAAAAAATTTATTAAAATATGCACGAAGGAAATAAACGAGGATGCTTACATGACCCTGCAGGCTGCTGTGTACCCTGCTGCTGTTGCGGCTGCTGCTGCTGGTTTGTATTCGTTGCAAATAACCCACCACCGCCACCAAAGATAGATCCCGGTTGCTGCTGCTGTTGTTGCTGCTGAGGCTGATTTTGCTGCTGTTGCTGCTGACCGCCAAAGAGGCCTCCACCACCGAATGCAGATGTAGTAGGTTGGGTGGTAGTGTTCGTCGCGCCAAATATAGACGGCTTCAGAGCATTAGATGTGTTTGAAGCACCTCCTGCATAAAATAGGAAAGTGTGAGTCTGTTATAACGTAAAGAAACAAAATTGGGCGCACCGAACGCTCCAAACGTATTTGTATTTGTCGCAGCTGGCTGAGTGCCAAAGATCCCTCCGCCCTGCTGCTGAGCAGGTTGTTGCTGCTGTTGTTGGTTACCACCAAAGGCGCCCGTTCCACCAAAAGCACTTCCCGTCGTGGTACCTGCAATGAATCAGTAAAGGGGAGAATAAGTAAGAAAGTAAGGACAAACCTCCACCACCAAAACCACCAAAGGTTGAAGGCTTTGCAGCAGTATTTCCACCGCCGAAGACACCGCCACCAAACAAACTCCCGGCCGGCTGTTGCTGTGGTTGTGCTTGCTGCTGCTGCTGCTGCTGGGGCTGCTGGGGCTGTCCAAACGCTCCAAATGCCGACGTCTGCTGTTGTTGAGGTTGCTGAGGCTGGCTAAATGCGCCACCTCCAAATATGCTAGTCCCAGTTCCAGTCGTCGCAGCTGGTTGTGTAGCAGTTGTGTTTTGACCGAACGCACCGAATCCGGTATTTGTTGTTGGGTTGGTGGTCCCTCCGCCAAAGATACCGCCGGGTTGGGCAGGTTGCTGTGTTGGCTGGGCACCGAATGCGCCGGTGGATGATTGCCCTAGTCCGAACGCAGCAGATTGCCCGAAAGCACCTGCTGTTTTACGACCTTGGGCATAGTCTTGGACTCGGAGCTCCTAGAGAAGCAAAGCTCGCGTTAAAAGAACATATAAGGCAAAAAGTGGGAAGGAAGACACAAACCTCGAATGAGTACCCCGAGTACGCGGGCATGCACACGATCGCTTGATATTGGAGGTTAGCACCCGTCCCCGATGAGTCTTTCTCGTTGACTGGAGCATACGGGGGGTTACTTGTGCCAGTGGTCACGACAGGATGAGTTTGAGTTGTTGCTGATAAAAAGGATTAAATAACGTCGCTGATGATAAGAAGCCTTCACTCACTGTTCGTAGTTCCAAATGCGGTAGAAGGCTTGCTTCCAAAAAGACCGCCACCTGTGTTCCCGAACGCGCTGGTGGTTGCAGGTGCTGCAGGTTGTCCGAAAACACCTGTTGTACTAGATGTACCTGCTGCAGGAGGGGGTGCACCAAAAGCGCCAGTTCCCCCTCCTCCCCCAAAGGCACCAGTCCCACCACCA
The DNA here is from genome assembly GCA_036937135.1 of Nidula niveotomentosa. NCBI lineage: Eukaryota > Fungi > Basidiomycota > Agaricomycetes > Agaricales > Nidulariaceae > Nidula > Nidula niveotomentosa. The sequence goes on from JASFDE010000008.1 coordinate 6,883, forward strand.
AACGCGCCAAAGCCCGTCGCGGGTTTCGCGCCAAATGCACCAGCAGTGTTGGCCGTATTGCCACCAAACGTGCCTGAACGACCGTAAGACTATTAGAAACATCGGATGAAGGAATAAACGCGTACCGAAACCACCTGTCCCGCCCGTGTTAGCAGCCGGAGCGCCGCCTAGATTTCCGAACATGGGATTTGCCTGAGGCTGCTGCTGCTGTTGGGGTTGTTGGGGTTGTCCAAAGGCGCCAGTTGAGCCAAAAGCTGCGAGGAAGCTTATAAGTGGAACAATGAGTCAAAGCAGGAAGTGACTGACCGCCTGTTGAGGTACCGAAGGCATTGGGTTGGCCAAACGCAGATGGCTGCTGCTGCTGCTGTTGTTGTTGCTGCTGCTGCTGATTTTGCTGTGGATTCGCCCAAGAGGATGAGACGTTGCCTCCAAACATTTTAGCAAGGAGAAGGTGGGAAGGAGCTCGTTATCGTTGAGTTTGACGAGCAGCGCACAACTACAATGCCTGCACTGCGGCGTTTCGCGCAAGTCATTCAAACTCCGTAAAGATTTCCCTGCCGCACTCTTTACCCACGCTTCCTCTGATCTCGTTCCCGTTGATCACGTGCAAGTTTTTTGGACATTGATCGAGGACTTGGTCGTTCCGCTTTAGCTTTTCCCTCTCAACCAATACGGAGGTGTAGCCATGCCTGATGGATCAGAGCGAGCCAAAAAGACCCCTACGTTTAACACCCTAGCCAGAGAAAAAGCCTTCAGAAATCCCCCAAAGGACGGCTCGACCTACAATATCCTCAACGAGTTCGTCGCGCCCCATCTCGAATCCTTCAATGCACTCTTCGACGACTCTGGTCTGCCTTCGGGTGACGGCGACGGGCGCGGACTAATGAATATGGCACTGAAAGATATTGGAGAGCGTGTTGTGTTTGATGGTGATGGCAGAGCAGGTTCAGAGAGTGGACCCGACGGATGGGGGAACCGTATGCGGAGTGAGTTCTTCAACCATGAGGCTTTTGAACATGTATTAATGTTGGCTTAGTATGGATTGAGCAAGTAACAGTTTCTCGGCCAATGGTCCCTGATAAGGATAGGACAGCAAAAGAGCGGAAAGTCTACCCAACAGAGGTGAGCGCTTTTGCCGAGGCTTCACTTAAATATGTTGTCCTACTCCGTGCATTGCATGGCCGTACTATTAAATAGTCCTACCCCGTCTATCTCCCTACTTTGTCGTTATAAATTGTCTTACTTTTTTCACTGATAGGCCCGTGAACGCTTGACCTCCTACCGAGGGCGCATGACAATCAAACTCTGCTGGACCGACATCTCTGGGAAACAACACGACATTATCAAAGACTGCGGCCTTGTGCCCATTATGGTTAGAGTACGTCGTCTTAGACTTATAATTTCGTGATTCTGTCTAACCAGCGCTTCAGTCCGTAAGATGCAACCTCCGCTCCATGTCCTCCGCCGAACTTGTCAAGCACCACGAAGAGCCCGAAGAATTTGGTGGCTACTTCATTATCAACGGTAACGAGCGTCTCATTCGATACCTCATTCTTCCCCGGCGGAACCATGTCATCTCTCTGCTCCGTCCCTCCTTTGGCAATCGCGGCCCCTCCTATACTCAATATGCCGTTCAGATCCGCTGTGTCCGTCCCGACCAGACCAGCGTCACCAACACACTGCACTATCTTTCCAACGGGAGCGCCATGCTCCGATTCAGCTGGAGAAAGCAAGAATACGTGATACCCATAATGCTTGTGCTCAAAGCTCTCGTCGGAGCCTCGGATAAAGAGATCTTCGAGGGCATCATGATGCAGGACTACGAGAACACCTTCTTGACGGATCGCGTCGAACTGTTGCTGCGCAGCTTCAAGATGTTCAGCATGCAGACTGGCGAGCAATGTCTTGAGTACCTCGGCGACAAGTTTCGCGTGGTCCTGGGCCTGCCTGATGATTTGACGAACGGTGCTATTGGGGCTTGGCTGATTCAGAAAATGATTCTTGTTCATCTCGAGTCTTCCAGAGACAAGTTCCGAATGCTCTTGTGCGCCTCTTATTCGTGTATGTTCTCGAACTTCGGCTGACGTTTTGTTTCGTTAGATTCATGCTACGGAAGCTCTATAACCTCGTCTCTGGCTCATGCTGCGCTGACAATCCCGATTCGCCTCAACATCAAGAAGTTCTCCTTCCTGGAACACTGTATGGGATGATCATCAAAGAGCGTATGGAAGAAATTTTGAACAACATCCGGACCAACATACACACCGACGTAAGAAATGGCGTAGAGGTTGACTTCAACGACAGTGAGTGCTATGCGTTCGTGTTTACTTGAGCTATGCTAACGGCCTCGCAGACCGATACTTCACCAAGGTAATCTCCCGGGTGAACTTCGATATCGGCGCCAAGCTTTCAAATTTTCTGGCCACTGGAAACCTTGTATCTCCAACAGGTCTCGATCTTCAACAGGCATCTGGTTTCACTATCGTTGCGGAGAAGCTGAACTGGCAACGTTATATCAGTCATTTCAGATGTATTCATCGTGGTGCATTCTTCGCCGAGCTCAAAACGACTACCGTCCGTAAACTGCTACCCGAGGCCTGGGGTGAGTTTTGTGAAAATCATTTTACTGGATCTGTTCGCTCAAACTATTTATTTACTAGGTTTCTTGTGCCCTGTCCATACTCCTGATGGTTCGCCTTGCGGTCTGCTTAACCATTTATCTCGAAGCTGCCGTATTGTCACGGCCCCCCTCACCGTCGCACACATCCCCAATCTTCTCGTTGCCCATGGCATGACCCAAGCCTATACCCCCACAGTAGACGGGCGCAAAAATCTGTGCGTTCAACTCGATGGACGAGTCATTGGATGGGCTCGTCCTGCTGTTGCAGCTCAGCTTGCTACCAACCTACGTATATGGAAGACTGAAGGGTTACACCAAGTACCCTTGGATTTGGAAGTTGGCTTTGTTCCCGAGTCGAAGGGTGGACAGTATCCTGGTCTCTTTTTGTTCGCTTCAAGATCTAGGATGATGCGGCCTGTGAAGTATCTTGCAAATGGGCGTGATGATCAAGTTGGCTCGTTTGAGCAAGTATACATGGACATTGCATGTACGCCGGAAGAAATCGAGTCTGGGGTCTCAACACATGTGGAACATTCGCCGACCAATTTCTTGTCTATCCTTGCCAACCTTACTCCGTTCTCCGATTTCAACCAGGTGAGCTTGCATCTCAGTTGGTTGTATGCAATTACTCATTTGGTTTTCTTTTCCCTAGTCTCCTCGAAACATTTACCAGTGCCAGATGGGTAAACAAACGATGGGAACTCCTTCTACGGCATTGAAACACAGAACCGACAACAAACTCTATCGTCTTCAAACCGGTCAAAGCCCGGTAGTGCGTCCTGCACTCCACAACACATACGCGATGGACTCTTTCCCTAACGGCACCAATGCGATCGTTGCGGTCATCTCCTATACTGGGTATGATATGGAGGACGCTATGATCTTAAATAAATCCGCCCACGAGCGGGGCTTCGCTTATGGCACGGTCTATAAATCGCAAATTGTTGATCTAAAGGACATGCGTGGCGCTTCAAAATCAGCAATACCATCACTTCATTTTGGATTGGGTCGAGATATCAGGCTGGACGGAGACAAAGCGCATTTCTGCATACAATTCCTGGATAGAGATGGGCTGCCATTTGTTGGTACTCGGTTGACATCTGGAGACCCCATCGCTGCCTATATCGATGACACGACAGGCCGGACGAAGATGGTCAAGTATAAGGGTGATGAATTAGCCTATATAGATGAAGTTCGACTGCTTGGTATGTCGCTTTGATTCTCGCTTCTACCTATCAATATTCTAATGCCGAGGATCATCTAGGAAATGACGCGGGAGACTCTGAGCTGCAAAAGATACATATCACTCTCCGCATCACTCGATCACCTGTCATAGGCGATAAATTCTCGTCTCGCCATGGCCAGAAGGGTGTCTGCTCGCAGAAGTGGCCTGCCATCGACATGCCATTCAGCGAGAGTGGCATGCAGCCCGACGTGATTATCAACCCTCATGCGTTCCCCAGTCGCATGACGATTGGCATGTTAGTTGAGAGTATGGCAGGGAAGGCCGGTGCCATGCACGGTCTTGCTCAAGATGCCACACCTTTCATGTGGGTTTGCTGCGCCTTATCTTCCTGATTATCATACTGATGAAACAATGCCATCAGGTTTACTGAAAAAGATACGGCAATTAACTACTTCGGAGAGCAACTTCTCGCTGCGGGTTACAACTACTACGGCAATGAGCCGATGTATTCTGGGATCACCGGCCAAGAGTTTGCCGCCGATATTTATATCGGTGTCGTCTACTATCAGCGTTTGCGTCATATGGTCTTGGACAAGTTCCAAGTCCGTACCACAGGCCCCGTTGATCCCATAACACGCCAACCTGTCAAGGTAAAGTCTTGTGTGATCTAACAGTCAGAATACGTCAAAATTTTATTGATTTCTACTTTTCACAGGGACGAAAACGTGCTGGAGGTATTCGTTTCGGTGAAATGGAACGTGATGCTCTCATTGCGCACGGTACTTCTTTCTTGCTTCAAGACAGACTGATGAACTGCTCCGACTATTCCACCGCATGGGTTTGTCGAACGTGCGGTAGTCTCATCTCTTTAGGCTACGAAGATGTTAGTCTTGGTGAGATGATTGTCGGCGCATCGCAATCTCTCAAACCTAGTGGACCTGGAGGAGAATACTGCCGAGTATGCCGAGCAGAAGCAGAACAGGCAGAAGAACGAGAACGACAAACCTTGGCTACGGGACAACATCTCCAGAGACCCCAGGCTGACATTCGTGTGGCCATTCCATCTCAAAATGTGCTCGGGAGAGCTTCCAAAGGCGGTGATCTCGATGTCGTTGCCGTTCCTTATGTTTTCAGATATCTATGCGCAGAGCTTGCGTCTATGGGCATTGCTATATCGTTGGAGGTTCGCTAGGGTTTTCTTATTTTTGCTAGATATTTGCACTTGTAAACATAGTACATTCACGATTCCACAGAATTAGAATTAATCCAGATTGCATACTAATGGACTACATGTAAGAAAAAGATAATATGGAACCGTCCAATCTGCATTCTTCCTGTTTCCAGAACCGATGAATAATATATACGATAAAAAATAAATCCTGAGCAGAGAACGGCAAAATACAGACAGATGAAGGTCGAAGAAAAAGAGAACTAAGCTATAACTTCGGATGGTACGCTCTGTTCCTCGTTACTAGTAGAAGGGGTATCGGTAGCAGTCTGGTCTCCCTCCTGGGAAGGCAAAGGAGTGGGAGTGCCCTGTGAATCTCTAGCCACAGATCCCTCGTCTTGCGGTTCAGTGTCCCATGAGCGCTGCCCACCGAGAAGTAGCTCAACCATGGAGAGTTCCAGAGCAGTGTCAATCGCCTCAGCCTGTCTGTAAGTCAAAAGCGAAGGAGACGGAGAGGGGTACGAGGCCTCGACTTCCTGGGCCTTTGAGGAGATGGACACTCCTGAACGAGCAATGAACATTTCGAAGATTACACGACATTCATCAGCCGTCGATGCTCGTGATAATAGGCGGTGCATGTCGCGGACATCACCCTCGGAAAAGGAAGGTCCCGGGGGTGTCGGGGTTGCAGGTGCCGGTGTAGATTTAGGTGCCGTTGCTTGAGCAGGAGCAGTTGTTGGAGCGGGAATGGGGTCCAGTATTACTGAAGGAACCGGCTTGCGGGTGGTGGTAAGACCCGACCGCGATGACACAGGGATTGCAGCTTTAGGTGCTTCGTATGCAGACGGCCTGGGAGATTCTGTTCTCGTTGGAGAAACGACAGTAGTGTTCTCCGGAGGAGGTTGAATGCTGCCGTTCATATATCCATTAGTCGCATATCCATTCCTTGTGTTTCCGTTCGTTTGCCTATGCCCTGGGGGAGGGACGCGAGGAATAGCTTTTTCCTGGGAATCCTTCCTGGGAGTCGTGGCTGGGGATGCATTCGGTGAATTATGATTGATCTTGGACGATATGCTGTCTGAGGTTGGTGGTCTCTTCGTCGGCTGAGGTATGGTATTCTCATTCACATCCTCATAGGAGGTCCGCGACGGTGAAACTGAAGGAGGAGGTGAAGGAGGGCGGGGCATACGGGGAGGAATGGGCCTATTCGCCAGCGAGGACAACGTGCTCACGGAGGCTTTCGTGTTCATTGTCGGCCGAACAGGAGTTACAGGAGGCCTTGACGACGCGGACCGTGATAGACCCTCTGAGCTACTGCCTTTCGCCTTCTCTCCATTTCCCAGGTTCAGCTTCGATATCATCCGTTGTAAGCGCCCACCTGGCTTCTTATTAGATGTCAGGGAGACAGCGCTTGCATTATAATTCGCAGGGGCATCAGGGGGGCCTTGAGAGAGGAAATCCATGAGGTCACGTCCGGACTGCGACACCTTGGTTTCTGGGGGACCTTCGGCCAAAAATTCTATCAATTCCCGGGTGCTAGCAGAAACATAGGGGGTTTTGGGATCAAGGACCCGCCGGGAAGACGCACGAGGGGAAGTTTTTACGGGTGGTGTAAGGGTATCGTCGTCGGAACCAGCCATCACATCGTCCAAATCGATGGACTCGCGGTTACGCTGTCGTACACGGGTGCGTGGGGGGAACGCGTTCCCATCAAAACGATTAGGGGTTCGCATGTTTTGGGCGTGCATCATTGTGGGTGAGGAGCCTGGAGGGGATGAAATGGACTGAGGGAAGGAAGGTGGGGGTGGAGTCGTACGTGGTGAAGCTTTCCTGGTGAAATCACGCGGTGCGGCGGCTGAAGTGGATACGGAACGCGCGCGATTATTGGCACTTCCAACCAAGGAAGCACTCGGGATAGCAGCGACACTCGCCTGGCGAGCGCGGGGACCTTTGGGTACTTTGGGAAGGGAGACCTCTTCGTCGTCCTCTATAATAGAATCGACGTGGCGGAGGGTGGGTCTCGCGGTGGTGGTTCGAGAAGAAAGCGCATCAGATCCAGATGCAAACAGGAGAGGCACAGGGCGCCGATTCCCGTGTTGATCTTTTTCTTGCTTGTGCACCTATTTGGCAAAAGGTTTATACCGGGCTGACTAAGCACAAACAAGATTTGCCCAAGCTCACCTCCATTGTCTTCAGGCGGTCAGGAGTTAGGGACACTTTCATTGTCGCTGTTGAGCGCATCAGATCGTCGAATTCCTGCAGTATCGATTCGTCCTGACGGTACAGGTCAGAATGCGAGAGCATATAGGACATGCACACTTACTTCATGAATCGATCCTCCATCGTCAGCAGGTACATTGTAGTCACTCAAATGGGATCCAGATCGTTTGTGACCATTCTGAATATCTCCATCGCGTTCGATCGAGGCTTTGTTGTTCGCCATGAACATCTTCATTGCTCGGGTCTTGTCGAATGACGATCTGGATCCAGAATTAGAAGGCGACGCTGCAGCGCTGGGTCCCTCTGAGGACTGGCGGGATCGCGTATTGTTCAAGTTTTGGGACGAGGTGGTGGGAGAGGAGTCTTGTGCGGGAGATGAGTTGCGAGAAGTTGAAAGTCTGTCGCTTCTTGAAAAAGATTTGCTTCTTCGTGTTTTCGGGGCCTTGGACAGCAATTCGATCTGTTCATAAACTGGCATGAAGGTGAGAAATGCCATAACACAAAAGAATGAACTGATGAAGCGAACGAATAAGTAACTAACCTTTCATAGTCTTGAACAGCCCGTATATCGAGTCGTCCTCACAAAGCGCGACGAACAGGTCATTTATTGTTGCGCTTGTCCTACTCGAGTCGCGAGCAGCAACGCGACCAACGTTTGATAGAACGTGTCTAGAGAAAGTCAGCCCTATGTACATTAATGGGACGGCTATCATCACGTACTCGCACATGGCTCTATCGAGAGATATTAGAGTTCGCAGCAGAAGGCAGGAAGTAATGAAACTCACTCTAAGATTGCCGTAAGATATAGAGCCGCCGGTGCAACGAGTGTTGCCTTTGGTGGGTGCTCGTGAGTGGACTCCATCCGTTCACTGATACGCGCCTCGGCACCAGGATCTTCATCGGACTCGTTCAGCGTCGAGTAGGCCTCGCATTTCAGCCGCAGCAGCTATATAATCCCGCGTCAACGCCGCCTCACACGCACAGCAAAAATACACGAACCTCGAAAGCCCACTGCAGGTGGAACGTCTTCGTATCGTCCTCGCCCGGCGGTTGGGTCCCATTCACACTGCCAGTCCTTTCCCAGTAAGCCCTCAACTCTACTTCGGCCTCCAGTAAAGCTTCTTTCCCCAGACTCGTCGGAAGCAAGCTAAGCAGACTTGCGCGGAGTTTGTCAGTAGACAAAGAACGAGCAGTGTAGAGAATGCTGTAGAGGAATTCGTCGAGTAGCACATTGATAGAGCGCAGTGCCTCAATTTTGAGTTTAATGGGCCGGATATCGGACAGAATTACATCGGCAGAATGTGACGAGATGTAGGAAGGCCCTGCAGAGGTATTCAATTGGCGCGCAGAGGTTAGTCGGGGTAGAATCGTGCTCACCGTTGCCCTCAGTGAGGCCAGGCATGGCTGAAGAACCAGACAAGGACACAAGCCGTAGTGCCGCCGAGGAAAGACTCGACCACAAGTGGATAGGCTATAGGTTTCTCAGGAGGGCACTAGGCTGTAAGCAGGTGCCACAGCGTGCCAGGTCAGAGTCAGGGGTGACCAGGCTGAGCCAACAGATGCTTAGATCGCGATTTACGCGTGTTCCCGCCAACCCACACTTATCACCACTAATCCACCTGAACTTCCTGATGCCGTTTCTATAGAACGGACAAGTCGAAGACACATCACCACCTGATGGATACTTACATAGGATATACTGTACGGCACTCGGCAGCGCTCCAGTCATTTCTCTGCAATCAGGCTGTTTCCAGTATTGCTTTCGCAGCAAGTAGCAATTAGCACTATATGGCAAGTATCTACATAGCAACTGTATAGTAACTTGTTCTGTCGTCTGATCCAGCGCCTCCCAGCGCCTATACTCATTCCGAATCCAAGGACATCGCGTATACCCAATAATCCGCTAAGTAGCGCCATCACTTGGCGCCGGCAAGGTTAGCATGTGTTCTATTACTGCTTCCTCGTCCCCGTCATCTGCGACTCTCGGACGTGGGGTAGGAGAAACGTTCCGAAGCGAATCCCCATCGAAATCCTCCATCTTCACTTCGTCTCTGGGCGAGTTTCCGAACAGCGAGTCGAGCGGTGATGGCGTTCGACGATTCAGAGATTCTCCAGTTTCATCCGCATCGCCCCACAGCGTCAAACCGTTGTTAACCATTTCGGAGACCGTCCGAGAAGGAATTTCCACCAATTCGCCGCGCAGTTTTGCAGGAGAAGACAGAACCGACGAAAAATGCTTCGACGAAGAACCACTGATGAGAAATTCGTAATTGTTGCTGCCTTGCTCGTCTTCGTCGAAGCGCGACGATCGAAGAGGTTTCGCCGCGTTGTAGCGTTCGGTCTTTAGATGCACGGGCCCAGAAATGTGCCTCAATATCTGGATAAATGTAAACATTGGGTTTCTCCACAATGTTAACTTTGCGACTCACCCAAGGACCAAGTGCCTCGTGACGCTTCTGCAGTATAGGAGCCCTGTTAACCTGCCTTGAGACGACCACATACGACGGAAGCACAGCAGGACAAGGGGGCAACGTCCTGGGAGTGGGGGCGTATGGCTTGGAAGCAGGCTTGAGAACGGTATCTTTATGTTCGGCTTCATTGTGCTTGACCAAAGATCCCGCTATTCGGAATGTCTGATCACACCCTGTAGAAAATGTTATCAATCGTATTGTGCTTATATCAGCAAAATAAAACGTGCCTTCATAGGCACAGCGCAGGGGACTAAGCGCGTGCTTTTCGACATGGCCAAAGGCATCCTTGTTTGAACATCGCGAACCGCAATGCTGCCACTTGCAAAGAAAAGGTTTCTAAAGCAAATAGTAGTTCAGCTTGGTCCTCCAATATTAGCGGTATTTTAGTTACGAACAATATCATCTGATGGAGGCTTGTGATGCATGTTTAAATGCTCGATCAAGCTTTCCACTGCATTCATAACAACGTCGCAGCCGTCCCATTTGCAGGGCGACTTCTGTAAACGCGTACATGAGATGCGCATAGCCTCCCTCTCCTCTCCATCTGAAAAAAATCAGTAAAGAGCTCGCGGCGGCTAATTAACCAACTGACTATATCCAAAATTGCTCAGTGCTTCCCAGCAAAATTTAAAATCTAGATTATGCCTCTCAGCAGTGGAATATGATTATACATTTTAAGGGTGCACACCTCTACTGGATCTATCTACAGATGGTGACCGTGAAGGTAGTGATTTTGGCCGAGATGATGTCCGTGATTGTGACTTTAGCTGCAATAGTGTTCGTGACTGCAACCCTCTCTCTTGCACCCGAATGCAAGCAGGATTCTCCAGCCGCTTTGCTTCCTCGGCCGCATAACGCTTCACGTAGTCGGGACGCGGAGGCATTAATATATAGAATGGTTGCTTTTCCACCCTTTTCTTGCTGAGGGACTGTCTGACACGTCGTGGAAGCGCCTTCGTAGCTACCCTCGCCGGCACCCCTTCTCGACGGCTCCCTGGGCCTTCCACGTCCATGCGCGAAGGTGAAGACGACCGGGAAGGCAAGAAGAGCGGCGTTTGCTCCCTTAGTTCCTCGTGGTGCTTTGAGGGTGAGGTCGGTGCCACCGCGATCGACTCAGTAGCTGCAACTGCACCAAAGGCACCATCCGCCGCTTTCGTAGCAGTGCTTTTTAGGGATGAAGGTCCAGCAACAGACAACGCGGCGGCGGTGGGGGCAGAGGCACTAGTACGAGGCGTCTTGCGAAGAACCAATTCAGGAGAAAATCTTATCGAATCACTGGCATGAGGCCTATAGTGTATGCTCGCTTGCGGCTTAACAATCCCTTGTCCATAGGGGACAATAGCAGTGTCCTGTGAGGCAGCGATATTCTCGGCATTGAGAATAATCGTTGTACCAGCAGATGGCGTCGAAATTGGGATAGTAGAGGCATTGACGGTCGCACTAGTAGTTGCACGCCGGACTGCCTGCCCATTAGGAACATTCCCGTTCATAGTATCGAATGAGAAATCTGATACTATGAAAGACGTAGAGGATGAAGTGTTGAGGGCATTCGAAGATGGAATGATAGGTGCGTTGACGGTGTTGGAGGCTGAAATGATAGAGGTGCTAACAGTGCTAGAGGTGGAGGGTGGAATAGCAGGATTGTTAACAGTGTTGGTGGGTAGAAGGGCAGGCTTATTGAAAGTGGTCTCTGTCGTCCGTAAGGATGAGTTGTCGTGGGTTATCGACGGTTCCGATGGAATAATCGCGCCAGGAACTCCAAGCACATCATTTTCGGATGCGTGCCGCTTTGAATCCCGTTGCAGTAAAGAGGCAGATATTGGCTCGTCTTCTCTCTGTCGCTTGTGTCCATAGGATTTGCCCAGTGCGCGCAAAAGATCCTTTGCAAGACGTGTTTTATCTACTTGTGCTGGTGAACGGAGCGAACCAGGTATCTTCAGGGGTGTATTTGGTGAAGATGCAGATGTGGCAGTAAGCGTGGCTGGCTGCATGTGGCTGGTCTGATTGGTGGCCGTCGGTTGCAGAACTGCAGTTCCCGGAGCATTGGCTTGATTTTGCGGCACCGCAGTATGGTTGGTAGTCGCCTGTAGAACTGCGCCTCCTTTACTGGTGGCCTGATTCAGCGACGCCTGCATTTTTCGTGCCCGCTGCTGTGCTGCAACAAACTGAGGAGGCGCCATGTAGAACATTCGACCCTTTCCATTTGGCCAGACGATGTAAACTTCTGAGTTCTTGTCCCTGAATAATCTGTACGGAGTTCCAGGTATTGGGATGAACTTGTCGACTTCCAATATTTTCACTTGGCCGAGTAACTTCTGAAGGTCAGCGTCGGAGAGAAGGAACTGCTGCATGGCTAAATACGCTTCTTTTGTATCTGTAAGAGACATTGGTCCCGTTATAAGGGGAACGTAAGGATTAGGAGCATCATCATTGGAAGGAGGCCCAGTGCCTTCGACGATATCTGTGGAATTTGGTCGCAGAGTGTTGTTTGCGACAGATGAAATTGAGGGTACTCCGCTCATTGCAACAGGACCTGGTGACTTCGCAGCTGTGGTCGAGCTCGATGAGGCACGTCGCGAGCCATCATCGCGTGCCTGCGAGCTGACAGGATTTGTTGATACTGAAGGGGTCGCGATGAGTGCTCCCGACAGGCTGGAAGTCCCAGAACTGACTCCTACATCAATATGTAAGCCTCATCAGATACAATGGTTTTCATGAACAACGATGGAGGATTACCTATTGCCAATGGACGATGATACGATGGTCGATACGATGTATTTCCAATCACGGTGTTTCCAATCGCGGTGTTTCCAACGGCTGCAGGGACGGACATATCCTTGAGGGAAGATGAAGATGGATGGAATACACTCTGTCGGGCAGCCATCTGGGACTGCACAGATGGTACCAGCAGGCGTTCTGTTTCAGGCGCAACTTGATGACGCTGAGTCTGCATTCGGGATATCGATTGACTTGGTACTCCTGTTTGCTGCCTTTGCAAGAATTGTTGGTTTTTAGCTAAACCGGGTGTCTGCATCCCCTGTGGGGCACTATATGTTTGCTGCTGCCGCCCCTGTGGAACATTATATGCTTGCTGCTGCTGCCCCTGTGGAATAATATGTGATTGCTGCTGCATAGACGGTGCCATCGGAAATTGACGGTGTAATCGCTGCTCTTGGAAAGCTCTGTGCTGCTGCTGCGGAGATTCACTATGTCCTGGATTCATCTGGGAAGTTGAGGCCTGGCTTGCACGTTGAGAAGAGGAGGCAGTATGCTCGACGTAGGGTTTTGCAGAGTTATGGGCCAAGTTGTTGTTCGCCGTATGATTATAAGACTTGACCTAAAGGACCAGAACATAAGCTCACGGATAGACGTGACGTACATCTTTCTCACTGAATAGTTGTCTGCAGAGACTTCCTCTATTCGCGAAGTACTTGCAGTTGGAATCTGAGAGTTGTAATTTATAGGTGGCGCGATCTGCGTTTGAACCGGTGCTATCCTTGCTGCTATAACATGACTGGTATATTGGTGAGAAAAATGCTCTCCACTTGCGTTACATACTGACGGGTTTGTAGTACTGGTCCTCAGCATTTCAAGCCGTCGTCTGTAATAGTGTTAGTAAACTGTTCTGTACAACGAAAATTGTCACGCACCTGGCTTCCTCCCCCTCACGGATCTTCGCTTCCAAGTCAAGCTCAGTTTCTATACGGACATGATTCTGGTATGCTTCCAAGTTCCGCATTCTGTGCTGATCCAGGACTGCCTGAGCTTGGTCGATCTGAGCATTGTTCTGGAGAAATTGTTCTGGTGTAACGATATTCGGACGCCCGACCGACATGGGAGGCTTGAATACACGTGAAAAGTGTGCGGCTCACGATAGCGCGTCGAGGTAGAAAGCGACGAGGAGCATGTGCTTGCGGTTGTTAGTCGAACGAGTAAACAAAGCAGTTGACACACACATACACACACACACATGATCGGGCAGTACGTGGGAATCTCTCCAATTATGATGTCTTCCTGTCTTCGACTTGCCCCCAAGCTCAAAAATTTCAAAATCCAGACGCGTTCATACGCTGCAATATCCTCGAATTCGGCTCCTCCGAGTCTCAATACAGTAGGACCATATGAAGTTTTTGATCGGCATGCCAAAACACTGCAAAAAGACCGGGCAGCAACTCGCAACGGAGGGGAACGAAGTCGAACCGTCGATTATTTGAGAGACGAGGTGGCAGAAAGAATGCTGGAACGCTTTTTGGTGAGCTCTCTCATTTGCGCTGATGATTTAGTTTGACACGTTCATTTCGTTTTATTGCATCGCATAGGACATTAAACGGAAATTCAACACCGTCGTTGACCTCGGTGCTGGTCCTGGCCATTTCTCGAAGCTCTTGGAAACAGACAAGGTCCAAAAATCAATCATGATTGACTCTAGTGGTATGTTACTTTAAAACGCTCGGTCTATCCCTTTTTCTGACGAGACGGAGCAGAGAAAACACTTTATCGCGACCCTGACGATCAGTTCGAAGGTATGTTATTTTCTCACTTCAATGCGTGCCATTCGCAAACTTGCTCCAAGTTGAGGTTGAAAGGATTGTTGTGGACGAAGAAAAATTGCTGCAAACAATCGAACGCAACTCCCAGGAAGCCATTGTTTCTTGCCTGAGTTTGCACTGGATGAATGACCTTCCAGGTCAGGCGTGACCACAAAAGTCACAGTAGGCTCAGCTCATACTTTTGACTCGGCTTAGGGGTTTTAATACAAGTCAAAGAAGCATTGCAGCCAGATGGTCTTTTTTTGGGTGCCATGCTAGGCGGCGACACGCTCTTCGAACTGAGGTAAGTGCATTGCCCAAAAGTGTTTCTTTTTCCTTTTACTCAACTCGGTCAGGACTTCACTCCAGCTAGCAGAAGTTGAGCGGGAAGGCGGTATATCACCGCATGTGTCGCCAATGACTGGTGGGTCGCCTAATTAATAAGCGAGGAGCGCTCACCTCAGACTCCGCAGACACCCGGGATATCTCGAATCTCCTCGGAAGAGCAGGGTTTACCCTTCTCACCGTGGATATTGATGAGGTCAAAGTCGCATATCCGAGTATGTGGGAACTCATGGAAGACCTTCAATATATGGGAGAGGGAAACGCGGTTATCGGAAGGTCTGCCTGTCCGGATTTCAGCAGCAACAGTCCAACTCACCATTTTAATTGGTTACGACAGGCGCAATATCATTCCCCGTGATACACTAGCCGCAGCATCCGCCATCTATAAAGGTGATTACTTAATAGTTATTTCGGGGTGTTTCCTGATCCTTTTCCCAGCATTGCACGGCAATGAAGATGGTAATGTTCCAGCAACATTCCAGGTCATTTACATGGTGGGTCTGAGACAATACTCCACTCGCATTACGCAGGTCATTGATCGATGCCGCGAATAGATCGGCTGGAAGCCATCTCCTTCCCAGCCAAAGCCACTTGACCGTGGAACTGGAAAAGTTAACCTCAAGGAAGTCCTATGATCATTATGTGGACGGCAAATGAATAGAAGTATATTAGTAGCATTGCCCCGCACGGCATCTATATCAACCTCGCATCCTGTTTGAGCATTCTAAATCGCATTTCTCCTTTCCACCACATGATTATGCGTGTGTGTCGTCAACCTGGCCAGTCTTTGTGTTGGCTTATTTTTTCTGGGATAGCGCTGATGCCTAATCATGCCATAAAATAGTTATTGGGGTCCTCTGGCGACACCTTACACATGGCGGGTACCCGGTTATCTGTTGCCCTTCCCATATCTGTTCATGACAAATCCGTGAGGAATTCCCGTTCTAGAGAGTGCCGCAATATGCCTACGGCAACTGCTTCGATATGATGTCTCCTCAGGCACTATCCCGCTGAGTGCCGGCGGTGACCGTATGGATGGAAGAACTTAGTGAACACCGCATGACGTTCCTTTCTAGCCTAACCATTGTATGGCTCTCATCTCGCATTTTCAGAGGAGCCGGACCGCTAAAAAAAATTGCAACTTGGGTCCTCGGACAGGATAGTCCGCTTATGTTCCTACCGCGGCGACCTTCTGACCTCTAGGCAGTTGGAAGGATCCACCGAATAAGGCTCTTTCATTGCCTAAACAAGTTCGACAGGGCATGGGGTGTGGGCAGACCCTGGGTGACAAGTCTGGCTGTCGGTCAATCGAGCATAGATTTCCCCAAGGACATAGAGGACAACCCATATCATGGCTCCCGTGGTAATAGGCATTTTAATAGATACATTAACCACGAATGCTACCTATATGTGCGCTTGGAAAGAGCTCATAAATTAATACGAGTGCCGGCAAAAATAACGTATCTGCGCACGAGATATATCTGCGATTAAGCAAGGATAAAGGCCACAAGATGGATCTGATCAATACATGCGCCGGTCGTCTTCTTTCCATTAACAGAATGGCTGCCAACTGCTACGGGCTGACCCACTGCACATCAATGGTGGCGAACGGTAGTAGTAGGAGAGATCTCACCTTTTGCTTTTTATCATCTACCTTCACCTGCCCGCTAGGTTTGTTCAATCTCCTCCACGGAAACGACTATGGCCTCATTTATTGCCTCATCTTCCTTCGGTGTTTCATCTTCGGCATCGGCCTCAGCAGGAGTTCTATCGTGGCTCTCGCTTGTCGCATCTTTGCCGCCTGGATGGAACTTGCGCTTGGGCATCACAGAGAATAAAGCCTGCTCCCAATCTTTCGTCTCCACCCATTTCAGCAAGATCTCGAAGACCTGGTTCACAGTCAGCACTTTGCGTGTGGGAAGCGAGGCCAAGTAGCGCCCTATAGGAAGCCGGGCTGTGCGGATACCGGATTCCTTTGCTTTATTGAGACAGAGGTTCTACGATCGACGGGAAGAAACAGATAAGATGGAGAGCTTGACGTCGAGGAGAGGCACCATGGCACGACCTACCTTATAACGATTGTGGTCGCATATCCCACCGATGATATAGGTCTCATTAGGTTTTAGCTCGGTGAGTTCGTCCTCAGAGTCCGCTGTCAGATATACGACGCTTTGCTGAACGTCGCTCCGGGGTTCCGCGGTTTCACCGCTGTAGGCCAACGCGGTCTCTTGGAGCTGTGTGTCCTCGGTCTTACTCGAATTCGCCGCTGGTTCCGCGTCGGTATTCATAATTTGTCCCCCAGCAGCAGCTGCGGCCTGGCCCAGCCAGAGACGGTCGTAGCCGTCATGCCACCATTCGGTGTTTGCCCAACGTTTATACCCGGCATCATTCAGACTCTCAAGCCGATTAAAGGTGCGCCCATTCAGCGACGTGTACACCAGAGAAAAGGGAAACGCGGCCTGGCGGTTGGCGCTGTACGTGTACGCGAGTTGAGAGCACAGAGATGAGATTTCCTAAACGGTGGTAAACAAGAAAAAAAGGATATATTATTGGCATTGTGATGGTCTGGACGAAATCTGGCATTGGGAAGACGGTAAATGGATCCACCCACCTTCTCATTCATCATTTCGTCAAACCCGAGGTCGACAACGACCCTTCCGCCAAATTGGATTCGGGGCTTCTTTTTCTGCCTGGTCTTCTCGTCCTCCTCATCGTCGAGCTCGCCCGCGGCCCGCTTCTCAGCTCTAACGCGCTTTTTCTCTTTCTTCGCCTCCTTTTCGCGGGCACGACGCTCGACCTTGCGGGCAGCAAGGCGTTCAGCCTTCGCGGCTTTCTTCAACGCGTTCTTGGACAGGGACTTCGGCGCGTCCGCTGAATCCGGGGCGCCTGATGATCCTGTGAGAAGATCGGTTTGAGGGGCAGCGTCGGCTGGTAGGGCGTGTGATAGCACGGGTTGTTGGTCGGTGGTGTCCATTAGGCGTTGCGTTTCCTCGGTGCCTCGCGAGTTCTCCTGGCAGGCAAAACGGACCGCTCGCAGCTCAGCACAGCACAGAATCTAGCAGCAACGCAGAACTCGAGGAGGCAGGATCGCCGGTAGATGCCGGTCTTCCTGAGATCGATTATTTCGGGTACAGCTCAAATCGCCAGGTGTGCTTTCCTCGTCGGCGTTCTACTTGCTGCTATCTACCAACTTGTTACGCCATACCCATCGTCTCTTTTCTCTTCTCCTCCACCAAACGCACCCCGACACACCCAAATGATGGCCGCTGCTGCCTCCCTCAAGTGCCTTACCGTACCCGCCGTCTCAAAACACACCGCCACCGTCATCTTCGTCCATGTACGTCCACGAGCTCTTGTCAATACGTGCGGCCGAGTCTGCGGTGCTGACCCTCTCATCTACTTCTTGTTCCGCCTTCTGCTCTTCTTCAGGGTTTAGGAGATACAGGGCATGGCTGGAAGCCCGTCGCGGACATGTTTGGAGCCGACCCTGCTCTGGCCCACGTTAAGTGGATATTGCCCCACTCGTGAGCCCCTCATCGCCATTCCTCTGTTCGTGGCACAGAATTCTGACCGCCTCTCCTATCACCATTCTCCTCGACACCCTGCAATATCTTCCCCGGTCGTCCTAATTCTTCGATCTGGCTATTCTTCCCTCTCCGTCACTTGGTCCATGGATCGCAGGCCAGTGCGAACGGTCAAGGCCAACATGGGCATCGAGATGCCATCCTGGTACGTTACGTGTTGTCACTTAAGCACATACGAAGTTTAGGCCGCTCGATATCCAGGTTCGATATCTATTCCTTCGGCCTCGACACCGAGGAAGACGAGATGGGCATGCTGCAATCGGCCAGACAGATCAGCCAGCTGATCACGACGGAGGTGGAGGCTGGGACAGACCCCAGCCGCATAGTCCTCGGTGGCTTCAGTCAGGGGGCGACGATGTCGCTCCTGACGGGTCTTACGGGGGAGCGGAAGCTCGCCGGTCTCGTGGTACTCAGCGGCTGGCTGCCTATCAAAAACAAATTCAAAGCGGTCAGTACAGCTTATTCATTTTTTTTCACATCGAAACGGCTTCTGATGAGAAGATATTATTTTGACCCATTCTTCTCCTACAGATGACTTCACAGCACGCCTCTCAGAATTCCATATTTTGGGGCCACGGTGCAATCGATCCTCTGGTTAAATTCCAGATGTGCAAAGACTCGGCGGACTTCCTGACTCAGCAGTTGGGAATTCCGCTAGTGTCGTCTCCTTCCGAATTCAAGGGCCTCTCGTACAACGTTTACGAGGGCCTGGGTCACTCCACAAATCCGAAGGAGTTGAACGACCTTAAAGAATGGATTAAGAATACCATTCCGAATGAGGAGGGGAGGCCTTCAATGTGATCCTCCCAGATTAGCCCATGTTTCAGTTCTTCGGCTGTGGTTGCACACACATCTATCGACTTGATCATATGGTTCTGGTTTGGAGAACTTTATTTACCAACGTCACTTGTTTTTTCTGGGTTGCTTCTTTTCTCGACATGCTGATAGCCGGTATTTTTGTCTGTCAGATGTAATAGATACAGTATTCCGTTCCGTTCACCACCCAGTTTCTTTCCTTTGCTCAGGTCGCGTTGTCAGGCTTGTACTTTTCCTGCATTGATCCAATGGCACCGAGTGCACTATAGTAGTCTAATCTCGTTACAACCCTTGGTGGAAACCGAAGGAAGTCCCAAATATTAATGTATCATCTAGCTACTTGTAGACTTCCCATCATCCTAAAACGATGTACATACTGCATGTGGAAAACCATAGTTGCGGGGTAAAGGCGTGCCTTGACCATCCTTGGTGCTCGACAGCCGTAAGGGGTTTCCGACTCGGCTTGCCGTGGTCATCTACTAGCCTGTAGCTGATCTCAGTTGATTGAAGATTAACAGCATCCCAACCAATGGGAGATACGGGTTGGACGCCTAGGCCGACGATTCGTCGTGCTGGAGTTAGATTTCATCACACGTCAGTGTGATTAAAATCACCAGCGGGGGTGCGGTACTCCAGGCAGGGAGGTGTGGAAGATATGCAGGAATTAGGCTCGAGGAGAGGGCCCGGATCTCCAGTACTTCTTCCGAGTCCGTTGACATTTTACGGCTAAATGAGTTCACGTAAATCAACAGAAATATGTGGCTGAGCTTGCATCTTTCTCCTCCTCCGCCGTTCGTTATAGATTATATTATACACAGATATAGATCATTACGACTGTACTCGATTGACCAGCTAGTCCGATAAAGGAATTATTGCCATGATACAACGCTTCTTCCGTGAATTGGCTGCAGGTGTGTAATCATAGAACGCGGCGTGACCAGCCCAAAGAACAAAAGCGCGTAAAAAAAAGAACATTCCAAGAAAACGGGTGCACATCGCGAGCACCTTTGGGACAATACCAGTGATGTGGGCTTTTCTAGACGTATTTACTTTGCAGCGAGTGAGCGGTGTGAGAGTTTCGACTGATTTCAGCTGTTGGCGTACAAGAGACGCCGAGAAGTCGCGAGACGACATGGCCGCTGAGTTGGAAATGAAACGGCTGTTGCACGTGACGGTGTGCCGATGGGTCCGTTCACGACTCTGACGACGAGGGCAACTGTGGAGTGGGCAGCCTGCCTGAACTTGTACAACCACCACCATTGCCGCTTGCTGCATTCTATAGAGTACATCAGCCACCTCATCCCAAGCACATCAAACCCGCGACTCGTGCGCTCGACTCTGACAGTCCGTTCAAACAACAGCTGATTCTCGATATCTCCATCCAACGCACTCGGCGTGCCGCGTACAAGTTCCAAGCTCTATACTTGACAGCCCACGAGCCCGCTATCTATCTAACTGCGGCTCTCTATCCTTTCCAGAGTCTCACCATGACCCCAAACACCGAAGATGCATCATCCGGGAAGGAACCCAGCACGCCCCCGCCCCCCACGTACGCTGACGTCGTCGCTGGTTCGTCCGCACCCCATCCCGCACCCGTGCCCAACTACCCAACCACCAGCCCCAACCCCAACCTCCCCGCCTACCCCACGCCCACGCCCACGCCACAGCCCGCCAACTTCACCTTCGGCCCGACCCCACTCACCAACGCACAGCCCCTCCTGCCGTACGCGTACTACGGTCCAAGGGAGGCCGCGGACTCGCGTGCGCGGTGGCGCTTTGCGGAGGCGCTGCTGTGTGCGTTTATTGTGTATTCGGTAATGGGGGCGTTGGTAGGGGCGGAGGTGTGGGCGGAGGATGCATCGGGGTCGGGCGGGCTGTTGGGGATTAGGAGGTGGATGGGGGGCGGGGCGGTGGCTTAAGGTGCCTTTTTTTGTGAGACGGGGGAGAGTAGATGGATTGGAGTGATTGGTAGGGAGATGGTATTTGTGAGGAGCGCCGGTCAAGGATTGATTAATCGTGTTTTTTCTGTATCATGGTACGCCGGATTCCAGCATTATCCTAAAGCTCAACCTTACACTTTACCTGATGTCCTCCCCTTTCCTGGCAGCCATTGAGATGCTCTCATTACAACAGCGCATCAGCATCTCTAGGCTTTCCTAAGTGTACCATACCCCTACCCCTAATACATACACCGGATCTCATCGCAATTTGTACTATATCTACCTCAGTGAGTGGCATCTCTATTCCCCACCCCAAGCCCTCATTCTCTTTCGCACCGTCGAGGAACCAGACGATGACTGACTGTTTTGGGTTGGCAGGTAACATGCAGCCTACATACATACATACATCCGCCATGTTTTTCTTTCCACGATAACAATAGACAATGACAGGGGTTTTTTTACAACTTTGCGGTCCAGGTCCTGTGCGGCGCGTGGTTGCTCAACATCGATAGCGTGCCGGACCAATCCTCGAGGCAGGTTTGGTACCTGTGGCTGATCTCCGGACCCATGGGGACAAGTACTTATCTGCATTCGCCAACTCGACAACTGCATGCTCCGTATGACTTGCATGTTCATAAAGTGGTATTTCATGCATCATCAGACTGTCGCTTCTCACATCTTTGCTTAAGAATCGAGAACTTGTGATATTGGGTACATGTGATGATACTCTTCACCGCTGTTGAGTTTCCGCTGATTTCATCCTATTTTTGTAGATAAGTTTTCAGGAAATGCAGCGCACAACCTAATGTTTTAGATTGCTTTTCTTTCCTCTGTCAACGTGTCTTCCGATAGGAACTAATTGCTAGTAAAACCTCGTAACTAACAGGTGCGTACACTTCCACGGACTGTCCTCAGCATTGGTCAATGAAATCAATACAATTTCTTCACGCCAATACCGGGCTTAAAAATCAAACACGTACGTAGTCGCATGTAAAGTCAATTTTGCCTGCTAATATCCCGGTGAATCCACAGCTCGAGCTAGAAGACCTGCAAATCATAGAAGACAATACCACCGAAGGGCCTTGGTTCATCTTGAGAAGTGGACTAAATGAAAGAATATTAGGAAATTCATCTATGCGCTTGGACGCGAATGCAGTAGCTAGTGCGCTGCGAGATCTTCGTTTCGTGCTTCTGGGCTTCTGAGGAGTTGGATTCTCGTTTGTGTTGTAAATCACTATTCGCGTATTTCGGTATGCTTGCTTTATCAAGTACATGAAATACTCGGCTCATTTAGCACACAGTGTGTATTTCAACGCGTCGTGAACAAAGTACCAAATCTGCATGTCGGCCGACGGGAGCTATGGAGTGAATATATGACGCACCATGTGTAGGCTTCCCCACGATGCACCGCCAGCGTGTGTGCCAGCTCAGTTCACCATGGAAGTGGATGCACATTGCACCAATTGTGCAAGAATCAGCAACGGCCGCGCGCTGGGTGTATTATTCTTGACTGGGCGCGTTGATAGATGGATGCGTCGTGTTGAGCCGAGTGTGTGTTAGTCCTTGGGGTTTGAACGGTGAAAGGCGTTTCGTGATGAGTGACAGAGGGGCAGGAGGCGGTGAGGTTGAGTGTATGTCATGGAGTTAATTGGGTTTGGGTGCCGTATGTATGTGTGGCGAGAGGAGCGATTCTGTGCCTAGAGTGCAGGAGGAGGCTAGTGTGCAATTTGCGGCGCGTTAGTGATAAAGATAATTAGATAGGTGGATGGCAGTGTATAGAAATACCAGATGGCGGTTGCCATTCCGCGAATTCTCGATGTGACACAATTGCGTACTGGTATTTATTTTGCGAGGCTTCGCCCACCTGGACCCGGGGAGTGTTGACATGGCAGGTATGTATGGCATGGACTTGCCGGCCGTGATCTGAGAAATAGTTGTGCACCCGGCCCCGGGAGTCGAGAACAAAGGTCGACCCGTCCGTCTCATGCAACGTTACACCCACACCATTTTGCAATTTCACTGCTGCACATCCATGGGGAATATGTAAAAAAAGCTATGTCCCAAAAGGCGGGTAGCGTTCCCGGCTCATGGGTGCTCTCAGATTCTTTACGGTGCTGCCTTCAGACTGGACGACTATGACTGGGGCTCGTAGGCGCCAAGGCCTGGGGCGGGCCCTCGCGCCGGTCGTAGCAAGGGCCATCTGGATCGCGTGCGCTGCACCAGACTGGTGTGTGTCATTACTTATTTCGCATGTGGACTTGCGTTGACACAGCTGGGTCACGCCCTGGTCCGACCCACGATATGGGGCGCTGCTATCTGGCTCTTACGACGACGTTGCACGAAGCTGGGCTCGCTCGCTCGCTCTACGCTTTTGTATCTATACGATGGACGGGGCTGGGCGCTTACAGACGGCGGGTGGTAGTGGATCAGAGGGCCAGGGGGCGTGGGGTGCACGCGGGGAAGGTCTTACGGGTGCTTTTGGGTGCGAGCCTAGACAAGGAGAGGCATACAGGGCGGACAATGGCACTGGGAGGAGACAAAGGGATGAACGAGCACTGCAGGATGCGCATTGAGTGAGCCTCTCGCAGTCATTGTCCGTTTTGCAGATTTTTCACACAGCGGCAGGGAACAGCCAATGGGAGGGGAGGTATCACGTGCTGATTAAGGTTAGGTTTACACTAGTTGTTGAATGGTCCGGGCGTGGAAAAGCGGGGGTCCCTCGGACGGTCCCGAGTTGTCACATCCCTTCCTTCATCTCATCACACATACCCTCTCGATCGCTCCTCCCCCGACCGAAACACCGCCCGCCTCCCCCGCCTGCCACTCCCGCCCTCCTCGCCGTCCCCTACAGCGACGGGCTCCCTTCCACATCGCACTCTATATCTCCTACGCACCCTCCTCGTCACGCCCACCAGCCACACCGTCCCACGCGCGAGCCCTAACCCATACCCAGCGCTCACCGCACACCGCACGCACCTCCGTCCCCGGCGGCTGTACACCCTCGCGGGTCGCACCATCCTCGCGGGCCACCTCACCCTTTGCCCACCCTTGTGTGTCGCTCGCCCACGTTCGTCGCTGTCCCCCTAGTTGATGTACTGAGGCTCCCTCCAAGACAAACTTTTTTTATCCCATTCACCACCGCGCACATCTGCCCACACTGGCTGCCTCCGCCCTCTCCCAGCTGTCCTCGCACCAGCCAGACGAGGACTTCATCAACAAGTCCCTCCTTGACTCCCTCGACGCCCAGGCCGACGCTGAGCCCATCTCCTCGTCCTCAGACTCCGAGCAGCCCACCGTTGCCACTTCCTACGGCTCCGCCTCTGATTCCTCCTCGGGCTCCCCCTCCGTGCCCTACCACATCGCTATGAATCAGCAGCACCACCATATCCCTCGTGCAGAGTCGCCGCCCGACCCCAGCTCCCACAACATGCTCCATCATCTCCATTCTCAGGACTCGTTATACGCCCTCCACGGGCCCCAATCTGGTCTTTACAACACCGGAAACATGAACAACCCCCTCCACATGCAGTCCGAGTACGCCTCTGAGTATGACGCCCAGAAGCAGCACCAGCAGCAGCAGCACTCCGCCAAGCTTAACGGCTTCCCACCCACCAACAACTACCGTGCTTCCTTCAGCACCTACCCCAATACCAACCGCACGCGAAACCACCTCTCCCAGGCTGGCCTCGGCACCACATCCTTCCGCGAACCACCCAATTTCTACCCCAACTCAGCAGACGTCTTCCCGTCCCAGATGACCTCGCCGATTCAAGCACACATGCAACCTTACGACTCACGAGCGAGTTACGATTTCAGCGCTGGTCAGCCCGGGCTGGCAGGTCTCTCCAAGCCTTATCACGATGCTTATGGGCCCTCATCCGGCATGCTGCCCCAGTCTCATCCCAATCAGAAGGGAGGCGTGCAGCAGCAGCAACAACAGCAGCAGCCGGGCCCGCATGCAGGATATTCCGCAGCTGCGGGTGGCTACGTGAATGGCATGCAGCACCTGTCTTCGCAGACACCTTATGGCCCACACGTGCCCTCCAGTGCTCCTCAAGCTATTGGCACCTCTGTAAGCGCTGGTCTGGGTACCGGGACCCCTGCGGGCCTCGCGGCATCCGGTATGGTCAACGGAGCCGGGGGTGCAGCATCCAACCAGGAGGAGATATCCACCATTTTTGTCGTCGGATTCCCCGAAGACATGCAGGTCTGTTATTTCCGTCTCACTTAGTTAGACTCAAACTGATTCACTCTTTCTTAAACAAATTTTTTTTTTTTTGTATAGGAACGTGAATTCCAGAACATGTTCACCTTTTCGCCCGGATTCGAAGCCGCTACGCTCAAGATCCCAAACAAAGAATACACCGCATACGGCGGGCTCGTTGGCACGTCGTCGCGCGGTGCAGGCGCGGGCGGCGGCGGCGCAGGCGGGTATCAGCAGTACAGCGGATCAAACGACCCGTACAACCTCGTCACTGTGAACCAGGGCGGCGTTGTCGTCGACGGCGGCCGGGACGGGACCGTCGCATCCTGGCCGGCCGTAGACGACGGCACGGTGGGCGCGGGCCCCTTCCTCGGCGTGGGCGGCGTCAACCTGCCCCCGCGCAAGCAAATCATCGGCTTCGCCAAGTTCCGCAGCCGCGAAGAGGCCCTGGGCGCGCGCGATGTGCTGCAAGGCCGCAGAGTGGATATTGAGAAGGGCGCAGTGTTGAAGGCAGAGATGGCGAAGAAGAACTTGCATACGAAGAGAGGGGTGGGCCCGGTGCCGGTTGGTGCAAGTGGGAGCGCGGGGCCGGCAGGGATGGGCGCGGGAGGAGGGGGGATGCAGCAGGGAATGTTGGGTGGTGGTGGGATGGCGGTGCCCGGGGACCCGTATGGAATTGGGGGAGGGGAGAACTCGATGAGCACAAGAGAACGAGAACTCGGAGCAGTTGGTGCGATGGGCCTGGGGATCGGCGGCGTCCGGCTGAATCAATGGCGCGACCAGATGCAGCAGCAGCAACAGGACAATATTGGAGGCGTAAATGGCGTTGCGCAGCTGAATGGCGAGGACGAGCGACGTGAGCGCCAGGCGTCCATCATGCACGCTATGGTCATCGGCTCTGGGCGAGGACCAAGAGAAAGAGCGGAAGAAGAGGAGCGCGAGAGGAGAAAGAAGGAGCGCTTGAGGGCCGGGAACTCCGCCGCCTTCGATGCGTTTCACTCTGTCCCAATGCAGGCCTCCGCCTCCTCTTCTGGCATCTCCAGGCAGCTGTCGTCCATGAATGGCGTAAACGTCAACGGGAACACGTCCTCGGTTATCCAGCCGCAGATGGAAAATGGATCGGGGCTCGGCTCCAGCCCGCTTCTGGGCAATGCGTTCGCTGCGCCGTCCGGGCACCATATGCTCATCCAGCAGCCTCAGCAGCACCAGGAGGAGATCGTCGGCCCCTGGGACCGAGTAAACAAGCCTGCGCCTGCACCGTCGAGTTCGAATACGGTACCGGGACGCCCGCGTTCGTCGTCCCAGCGATCGACGTCGCCGCCTTCTAATGCGAGTTCCCACGCGCTCGATCAGCAGAGGTCCTTCTCCCCATCGCTTGAGAAGCAGTTCCATGAGTCCGGTGGAATGGAGCAGCAGAGGCAGCACCGTCCGCATTCGGAGTCCAGTGCTTCAAGCATTGCTGGGGGTTCCCATAGCGTTGTTGGTGGTGACGGCAGTAATGCAACAGAAGGTGGCCATGAAGCTGAAATGTCAAGAGCCATAGACCAGCTCGCGCTGGACACAAACAACGGGAACACTTCCCCTGAACTTCCCTCCCCAGCATCCGGTGCGAGCTCTGGCAGTGGCAGAACTGGGGTCGATCAGAATCCACCTGTGAGCACTTTTTTTCTCGTGTGTTTATATATCCCATGTGTTCTGATTGCTTTTTCTCTAGATCAACACGTTGTATGTTGGCAATTTGCCGACATCTCCTCCACCAATTGGGTTCCCCCAGGATTACCTGGAGGAGAACTTAAGGGAACTGTTCACTACTCAGCGAGGGTTCCGCAGGCTCTCTTTCAGGCATAAGAGCAATGGAGCTATGTGCTTCGTCGAGGTACGTTTTCCGCTGTGCTTTGTTAGGAGGTGGATTTTTACTGACGTAATGTTATGTTAGTTTGAAGATGTACAGTTTGCAACGAAGGCGCTGAATGATCTGTACGGTAATACGCTCAAGGGTTTAATTAAGGGAGGCGGAATCCGCTTATCGTATAGCAAGAATCCCCTTGGAGTTCGTACACCTACAAGCGCTGGGAGCGGAGCTTCTCTCCAGCAGCAGCAGCAGACCATTACTCCCTCCTCCTTTGCCACAGAAGGCTTCCCGACAAGGTCTGGAGAGGACACTGCACGCCCCAACATGATGCTGCGCAGGGATGGCCCTGGTCAGCAGATAATCTCGCCAGTAACAGGCTCTCATCAATACAACAACAGTTTCTTGGCGTCACCTCCTCCCCGCTTCTTCTCTACCTCTCCTGGATCCTCGAATGCCTTCAGCACCCCGCCTTCATCGACTCCTCTGACGGGCACATCCACCGCGTTCGTCCCGCGAGGGAGCTTGTATTCATATGGCCTAGGAGCCTCTAACGGCCTTGGGGGGTCCAACGCGTTCTCCCCATTTGGGATGTCCAGTCCCCCACCACATTCATCGATACCCGAGCATAGTGCTCCTGACGATCCATCATCGCATCCATCTCAGCATTTCATTCATCGTGCGTTGTCACCCCAAGCCAACAACTTAGAGGCCACTAGGGCTGGTTGAGCGATGGGGGGGGTACTGTATCGTCATCGTCACAGAAGTGACTTCTTTTTTTATTATTCTCGCTCAATTTCTTCCCAACTCTATGCAAATCACGCAAATCCAGCAATAACGCATTACCAGCACGGCACGCTATACACATTCTGCAACTGCAATATATCTATGTACTACCGCCCGCCTCCGCGCAAACATTTCTGTTTTACCCGCAATTCTGCTTATATTATATTCGCTTTTCGATTTGTTGTTTCCTTTTCCCCCTGGACTGTCTTACCAATCTGCAGCAGCTTCACTGCCCTCACTACCATCCATCACATCTCTCCCCATCCATAATCTTTCCCATCCACATCCACAATACTTATAAATACATCTCTCTTTTCCTGTTATCATTCTCGCCCCCATTCACAACACCATGCCATCCATAATTGCTCGGCTACAGAATATGACTTCAACGTACATACATAGTTTCCTCTCCATTGGTTTCCGGTCCCCCGCTACAGCCTTATTGCACTATTCTCACATACAGCTCCTGTTATAGTTCCACCTTCTCGTATCACATCCCACAAACTTTTCCGTCTCTCTCTCGGTGGAGACCGCCCTGTTGTTGTGCTCATCTATATCTATCTACCTGATGTATATTAACTACCGTGTTTGCAAAGACACAGTTTGATGTTATCTCTGGATAATTCAATGGTTTTCTCATCGTGTTCAGAAATTCTAGTGGAATTCTCGAAAGCAAAGAACAGCATTACAACATCGACATGCAACAAAATAATGAAACATGTTGGTCGAAAGGAGCAGTTAGTGGCCGAATATCTAAACACCCAAGCTCGGCGGGAGGATAGCGAAATCCATGGGGGGGGATATAAAAAAGCATTACAAAAAAAAAAAGGAATGTGGTAATAACGCCATCCTAACCGGTATCACCATCCTTCACGCCCGTTTCTGAAGACCCAGGTGCTGGTGATGGTGATTGCGAAGAACTCACGATGGACATGATGTTCGCACCCAGCTTGAGCTTCATCTTTTTAGGTGGATCGTCGCCGTTTTCCGTCTTGCCTACGCCAGCAGCGGTCTTCTGCACACCCAGATCCACCTTTTTCGACTTACTAAGCCGCTCCAACAGCTCGTCCTCGTCATCCTCTTCGCTTCGCCGTCGTTTTTCGCTTGGCCACATCGAGCCTAGTGATTGTGCAGCAGAAACAGGGCTGCTAGTGGGTCCGGGTGACTGCCCTCTTGACCGTGAGCGAATAAGCCTGTCGAGCGACTTGTCGTCCTCGTCTGGCTCGTCCTTCGCCTGCCGCTTCGGCAGGATTTCCTCGAGATTATCGGGCAGCAGCACATTAGGTATGGAGAGCAGCCGATGTAGTATTTTCGAGCTTGAGGGGGGTAGTTCGGAGAGGGATGCTGCTATTTTGGATAGCTGCTCAGGAGAGGGGGCTGGTGAAGGGGAGGAGGATTTTTGAGGGACATTAGAGTCGTCCTCGTCCTCGTCGTAGTCGACCAAGGAGCCGAGCGCGGGCGAGGGCGGGCGCGGCTGCTGTGGTCGGTAGCCTTTTGAGGCCGCCCCTACTGCCGCGCGGCGCTTGCGCTTCATACCGAGATTCATAGACATAGGCGACGACGCGCCGCTGCCCCGCGTATACTGATGGCTGATAGAGGGGATCACCTCGGACTCGTCATCATCGCGGTTGAAGTAATCGTCTTCTTCCGCATTCCTCAACCAGCTGGAAGGTTCGCGTCTGCAAGCGCCATACGGTTAATTACAATCCAGGGAAGGGGAATAACGCCAATGACGTACTTCTCCGGTAACTTCACTTCCTCCTCGGTAGGCGGCGGGGGTTCATTATTCATCTCATACCGTTTGATGAAGAGCTCAAACCGCTGGCCCGAGGGCCGCAGCTGTGCGAGCTTCCGGATCGCAGGCTCGTGTTTTGTCATGCAGAACTTGATCATCTCCTTCATATTGTCCTACAAGGGATAAGATTAGATAAAGATCTCGACAACGCACGCCCGGGACGCTTAGAAAACCGACGGACCCTGCGCATCATCTCGAAGAATTCCTGACACGAGCAGCTTAGGAGGTTATCGCGACGCGACTCCTGCAGCGTCAGATCAAGGATGGGTTGCATAACGTCGTGTTTCATCATCTGCCCGAGGGAATTAGGGTTCTTTTGCTTCTGCAGCACGCGGAATATACGGAACGCAGCTAATGAGTGGGAGTTAGGTTTCTGTGCGGATTGAATAGAGAAGACAGCCTGACGTACCATGTCGTAGGTGTTTATCCTTGGCCTTGAGGAGGCTAGCTATGCGGGGTATGATATTTGACGAGATGACGTAAAAATGGCTCCGGAAGTTATGCTGCTGGATAAAGTTGTGCAGGAGGTCGCAGAGGTACAGGTATCGATTCGTGTCTTCCCTCGACAGCTTTAGGATGGGTTCTATATTAATGAGATTTCCAGGTCAGATTAGCTTTTCGCAATGGGGATTGGGGGCGAGGGGAAAAGAGATGAATGATGGTGGTGGCGTGGGCCCGATGCAACGTACCTTTCACATCCCTCCACTCCATGAGCTCCGCGAGCGGCCTGAATAGGATGTTTATGCAGTCTTTATAGAAGTAGTCCATGTACCGCTCCGTGCCTGGATCGTCCTTCCTCTGCGGCTGTAGTCTCGGGGGCGCATGCTGCAACCAACCACACATAATCAGCAAAACTCCCCCCAACAAGAACCCCAGGGAACACTCACCTCCCCCATCGATGCCTGTGTCGGCTCCACCGGCACCTCCATCCACACCTTCAGCGCATCCCCCACCTGGCTCTGCACTGCCATCTCCCGACTGCTCGCCATAATCCTACACATCATCTCCAACACCGTCTCCGCCTTCTCCGCGCCCTTCTTCCCCAGCTCCCTCTCCTTCTCGATCGCCACCACCTGCTTCAACACGTGCCCCCGCACGCCATTCAGATCATGCTCCAGCAAGCACGCGAGGACCTCCCCGGCCGCGTTGATCATGGGCAGGTTCTCCGGCACACGTTCCGGGAGCCCCAGGGCCCACTGCACGGCGAAGAGGATGCCGCGGTCGACGAGCGTGCGGAAGAGCGCGAGACGCGCGGGGAGCTGGTTGCCCTTGCCCATGACGCAGAGTTGCTGGACAAGCTGCACGACGGTGCGCCGGTGCGCGATGCCGGATTCGGGGAGGTCGTCCGGGGGCGCGAAGGCGTAGTGCTTGGAGTGCGCGGCAGGTTTGGAGGGGGGGAGGCGCCCATTGGGCGTGGGTGTGGAGATGGGGGTGCCGTTTGGGGGCTTGGGGCTTGCGGATGATGATAAAGAGGAGGAGGGAGCAGATGAGGAGGGCTTCGAGTCCACATCCATGTCGGCCCCATTCGGCTCAGGCTGCTTCCCCGCTGCTGGCAAAGTCACAGCAGTGGTATTATCCCCCTCCCCATTCAAACTAATCACCACCGGCGGTTGATGCTGCTGCCCCCCCTGCCCCCCTTGCCCCTGCTGCTGCTGCGCCTTCTTCCCCCCATTCAGCATCTCCTCATCCACAAACAAGCCCACCACATCCCGCAAGAACGTCGGGTCGAGCTGCACATACCCAATCACATCAAGCTGGTTAAACATGATGCACGAGGTGAGGACGTTGATCGTCGCGTCGTCGACCGCGCGCGCGAGGACGACGTCCTTGAGGAACTGGAGGCGGTAGATGTGGTGGATCTTGCGCTGGATCGTGGCGTCGAGCGGGATGGGCTGGTGAAAGGCGGCGTTGTTGTGCAGGAACTCGCGGTAGTTTGCTTTGTGCCCGGGGAAGTCGGGGTCGTCTGCAATGGGTGAGTGCGCGGATATGGGAAAAGAAGGAGGGGACGTACATTCGAGCATGCCAAGGACCCCGAAGAAGACGTCGTCATCGAGGATGTGCTCGAACATGTTGTGGTCGTTCATCGTCACTATTCCATCATTCGAGGTCAGCATTTCGTTTTTCATTCCCCGAGAAAGTAGCACCCACGGATAGTCTGCATGAGGCTGCACAACGCATGGAGGTTCTCCAGGCTCTCCAAGTCCTCTGCGGTGTTCATCACCTCAATGAGGGATTTGATGTAGTCCTGCGACACGGCAAAGGTACAACATCAGTTGAATTCTTGATAGACATGATACATAAGAAGCCGCCCGCGGTGATCTAGTGGCACACGACATATAATGACAGGGGGTACATAGACATCGGTAGCATACATAAAGAAAGGGCAGGAAAGGGGGGAAAGGGACTCACCTCCTGCTGGATGTACTCGCATATGCGCTCTTTCACGGGCTGCGTGCGCGCGAGGGACTTGATGGCGCGCTCGATCTCGCCAATGATGCCGAGCTGGGGCTGGGGGAGGTGGCCGGAGCGGATGATGCTCGCGGTGGTGACGGAAGTGTCGGTGCCGAGGAGGGGGGAGGAGGAGACTTCCGTGGGCACTTCGCCTGGGCGAGGTACATGATTGGGAGGGGGGGGAAGGGGGAAGGAGGAAGGGGACGCACCGCCGGAGTTCATGTGCCGCTGCACTTCGAGGATGAAGTTCCAGACTTCTGAGCAGCCCTCGGGGTCCTGGAAGCTGAGTGCGTAGTCAACGCCGTCGGGCTCGGTCCATACGATGAGTGTGTCTGGTAGTGGCGGGGCGGCGGTTAGTACGTTTGTACAAAGGGCTCGGGACAAGGAGAACAAATGAAGAAGGAATGCAAAATAAAGGCGAAAGGAGGAATTGAATGGCGAATTGGGAACAAGGGGAGGAGGACGCACCCTGCTGCCTTTGGTAGACGTCGCTGGAGCGGATGGCGGTGGAGAGGATGATGTCGTTATAGTTGCGCTCGGCGCGGGCGATGAGGAGGGCTTCCCCCGTCTCCTCCTGGAACTGGCCGAAGCAGAAGGCGGTGCCCTGGTCGACCCAGCGCGAAGCGATGAGCTCGTACACCTGGCGTATGTGAGTAAGATGGTGGTGTTGTATGGATACGTGGAAAGAACAAGGGGGTGGGTATTTTTATGCGCATTGCAGCGCCGCAGCAACTGCCTGCCCGGGCGGGGAGAAACGAACAGGAAAAGACGGAGTGGGATGCGCACCTTGACGCGTTTGAGCTCGTGCTCGCCGTCGGGGACCCAGTCGGCAGCGTCCTCGGGTGCGACGGCGGCGGGGTCGGGGGTGTGCTCGACGAGCTCTATCTGGGCGTTGACGTGGTGGAGCATGAGCTCCGCGGGGGGCTCCTCGTCCTTGAGCTGCGGCTGGTTCTCGGCATCGGCGGCGGGTGCGAGGAGGGCGGGGTCGGCGGCAGGAGGAGGAGCGGTGTCGGCGGGTGGCGGGGCCCCGGGGGACGCGCTGGCGGGGGCATCAGGGGCATGCGGGGGCGGGGTGGAGGCAGGCGGCGGCGTGGGTGTGCGGTGGGGCGGCGGCGTGGTGGGGGTGCCGTCGTGCGGCGGGGGGGTCATGGCCCTAGCAGCCAGAGCAGTCGTGTTGGGCGTTGGGAGGAGCAGCGGGTTCAGATACCACACCGTGGGTAAATCTCTCCGGACCGTGACCGGTATGGTGGATACGCAGAAAATTAGCTCGGAGGCGACTCAATGGACCCGGAAATGAACAGATGGATGAAGAGATGAATGATACCTGTAATGATATACGCCCCCTATATACCGTCCTATCTTTTGTTTCCTGCGCTGCTGGCCCCGGCGTACACGCTCAGCCCACGCGCCCTTACGTAATCTTGCGTCAGCGTTGTTTTTTTCGGCTTGTTTGGCCTCGCTGCGCCAGTGCCCTCTCCTACCACGACCATGGAACACCGGGCCACCCTCTTCACCGTCGCCGCAGTCACTGTCGCCACCGGCGTCCTCGCCTACGCGGTCTACTTTGACTACAAGCGCAGGAACGACTCTGCCTTCCGCAAAAAGCTCCGTATGTCTGCACTCCCATGTCTTTGAGCCTCGCTTACTTGCACACTGACAGGCAAGGAGAAGAAGCGCGTCGAGAAACACGTCGCCCAGCAGTCCAAGGAGGACCTCACTGCGTCCGGCGCGCCCTCCGCCGAGGTCACCCAGGATGTCCTCCGCGAGGCCCTCGACCAGATAAAAAACGAGCCCGCCCCGCTCACCCCCGACGAGAAGGAGGCCTACTTCATGCAGCAGGTCGGCACCGGCGAGCAGCTCGCCGCCCGTGGTACGTCCTCTTCTCTTCTCCCCTACCCCCACCTACTTACCAACCACCCCCTCCCAGGCCCCGCATTCTACCTCCCCGCCGCCCTCGCCTTCTTCCGCGCCCTCCGCGTGTACCCATCCCCTGTCGAGCTCATCGTCATCTACCAAAAGACTGTCCCCGAGCCCGTCTTCAAGGTCTGCCCCCTCCCCTCTCTCCCCGCTCCCACAACACTAACATCCCCCCAGCTAATCATAGACATGACCAATCTCGACGTGAGTGATGATCCTTCTTCACCCGCCGCCGCGCCGCCCCCCGAGCTCGCCGACGACGAGCCGGACCACAGCCCCGTCAGCGGCCCCCCCTCTGAGACGTCCTCCTCCCAGGAGTGGGACCGCGTCACCGACCCTGGGGCCCACCCATGATCGCGATCTACTCTTCTTTTTTTTTTTTTGAATACAAAAGATGGGGTGGTGATGGATGAACGGATCATCTCGAGGCCTCTGCTCGACGTAGGACAGTAACATCCGTGCCCGCTTTTGCCTCCTTGCTCGTTGCACACGAAACCAAATATCTAATATACACCCTGCTCTCTTTTTTTTTTTTTCCGGTCCCTTCCGCTCAAAATCAACCAGGTGAAAGCCCGTGTGGAAGGTGAGCTCCCGCTCTCAACGCGCGGCAAAAAGTCCCATCTGAGTTCTGAGTGAATGCATGCAGGGTACTACGACCATTTCCCTCCAAAGTGGACGAACGTCAAGGTCGAAACGCGTGTTGCGGGCCCAGGGGGTGTCCCCCGCAAGGTGCTCGTAGTGACTAAGGACTTTAAGGCCGGGGATGTGATATACAAGGTTCCCCACCCCCTTTCCTCACCCCCACAGAAACTAACGCCCCCATAGGAACATCCCATCGTCACCGCCCTAGACGCCGACCTCCGCACCGCCGGCACGCACTGCTTCCACTGCCTCCGCCTCATTCAATCCCCACTCTCCATCCCGCTCCTCTCGCCCACCTCCCTGCTCCCCTCGACCTTCTGCTCCAAAGCCTGCCTCCTCGCCTCCAAATCGCACTCCACCTCCCTCCTCTTCACGCGGGAGAACCCCCTCCCCGCCGAGATCCCCACGGAGGCACCGACCCCCGAGGCAGAAGCGCTGCGGGAAGCGGCACAGGCGAAGTTCGTGGCGTATTTGGAGAAGGAGGCGCGCGCGGGCCCGGAGCTGGTGGCGAGGTTTATTGCGCGGCAGGTGGCGCTGGAGACGGCGAAGATGGTCGAGGCGTCCACTGGGATGGGCGGAGGAGGGAAGAAGAAGAGCGCCACTGCGGCAGCGGAGGGCGGGGACTTCACGGACGCGGAGGGGGGCGAGTACCTCCTCGCGGACCATATTGAACGCCTGCGTTACTTGGAGGTCGTGCCCCCCGCGGAGGAGCTGCCCCTCCTCACTGACGTGCTCAAAACGGCGCTTCCCGGGCTGGAGCAGTTCGTCACGGACGAGAGGCACGCGATTTTGCTGGGCAAGATGCGGTACAATGCATTTGGGGTGTGCTTTGCAGGGGGGCGGGACGATAAGGTCTGTCGCATCCTCCTTTCCGTTCGCACTATCTGACTTACCTACACGCACACAGCCCACACCAACCCAGCGCCCCGAAGACGTCGAAAAAACACGCACCCCCTACGGCACCCAGCGCCAAATCGGCAGCGCACTCTACACGCTCTCCTCCTACCTCCCCCACTCCTGCCGCCCCACCGCGCGCCCCTCCTTCCCCGCCGGCACTGCCCAGCTGCACCTCATCGCCTCCCAGGACCTCTCCGCGGGAGACGAGCTGTCCGTCGCCTACGTGGACGTCACGCAGCACCCCGACGAGGGGATCACGGAGTGTCGCAGGCGCAGGCGGATCGAGCTCGCGCGCGGGTGGCGCTTTGCGTGTGCGTGTGCGAGGTGCGAAGAGGAGGGGAGCGAGATGAGTGTGCTGGAGAAGACGGAGGAGACGGAGGGGGAGGTGGGGAGGGGCGAGGAGGGAAGGGACGATAGTAAGGTTGAGGCGTCGTTGGAGCGGTATGAGGAGGCGGATGCCGGTGCAGCTTATGGGGGGCAGGGAGGTGCCGGTGCGGCTGCTGGCGAGGGGGAGGATGTGGAGTGAGCCCCCGGTGAAGGATACAAGTAAAAAAAAATTAGAGGCCCTGATGATTCGCTCTCCGCCAGTGGTGAGTTGGATATAGTGATCTGGAATCCAAGCTCGGACTGCTAGATATACATGGCTGCTCGTTTGTTTGACGCCTCCTTTTAATCTTGCGTATGCAATAAACTATTTTTTGGTTTACCATACTTATATACGTAGTCTACTTTCCAATTGAACGGTTTAGACTCGGAGGTTTTTGTGTCTCAATCGTGCGTTGGTGGTGCTGGTCTCAGTCGGGAGGCAGGATGGAGTGTTCACCATAGCGTCTTTTCACAATTCACGAAGTTCGAGCTTCAAGTTTGAAGGTATCATCTGCAAGAGATAGAGGCAGCCGCAGAATGTGAATAGAAATCTAGGGTCCTATACCTTTTTCTTGTTTCTCCACTGGTTGCTCAGCGAAAATACTCTTCGAATCTTTATCCTCAGTCCATTGTGGAGGAAATGCCAAAGAAATGACAACGGGGACATATCATTTCTCGTCACCCTGACTAAGGGGAAGAAATGGGCGAATAATTGCTGTGAAATCCAAGGGCTTGCTCTTGCCGATTCATTAACTGCAAATCCACTCTCAGGCCTTTATCTCTATGAACCTAGACCCGTCGAGATCTTTAATATTCATGACCGCCATGCTGCAAGCTCCAATATAAGAGGACCTAGACAAAAAGAAAGCTCAGCATTGTGCGTGTCTCGGATATGGTAAGCCCGATACATCTACGTTGTTTGATTGGAGTGTTATGTCCCCTCTTATACTCCTCGGCAAATCCAGTGTATCTGTAAGAGATGTCTGATTTTTCCGAGAAATATTTGCCCTTGGAGTCAGGGATAGCCTTTCTGGAATCAAGACGCGTAAAACCATTTAGCCTAGTGATTGTCTAGTGGTATCAAGAACGCTTGGAGAAGGAAGTCTAGCCGCTGCAAGTGATATATCGGGGAATATGACTTTGATGAAGCCCACAAGTCCGTTTATCTATGTATCAGGAAGACACCATATGGGATTCTGCAATTTGGCAGATATGAGCGACTCTTAAAGATAAAGTGGATATAAGATGGGGCTTACCTGCTATTGGTTGGCAGACAAGGATTTATTGCCCGTTGTGGATGGTACTAAGAGGCTTATTGAGCAGTCATTAAGACGATATGACAAAATTCTAAGACATGATTTTCTGTTTCCTAATATTGAACGGACCAAATAGTCAGCACTTGTTATCTCCATGGAATGGAGATCTCGACTTACCCAGCAGGATATGACCGCAGCGTTTCTATGGACAACAGTCACACAAAGACAAAATGCATTTACCATTGATTACTGCTCGTAAGTACTTCATTTTCACAAATCCTCAAACGTCGGCATGTCAGTCTCACCAACCTTCTCCAGAATTCCTCTTCAGGACGTGTGGATTTTTAGCTACATTTATACCGCAAACGTGATGGCATTTTCGTGGTCTAAAATAGTCCATTGAGTGGTTTGCTAGACACGCTTTTGAGCACTATGCATCGTATAGAATCTGTTAACAGAATTTTCCTAGCTTTAAAAAAGTTTTATAGTTGGGAATGCGTCAGAATCAATCCAGAACTCCACCATGAGCTGTCCAACAGCTTCATAGTGGTGCTACTCTATCGCCGTGCTTCTTGAAAAGAGTTCGCACTTTTATAAAGAGTGGTATTTAATGATGATGAATTCGAGGAAAAATTGGGGAGTTCACTCACTGATAATTCTCTCCGAGCCAGGTTCCGGTACACGCGAGTGTTGCACGAGTGATCAGAATCGAGACAATGATGGTCAAGCAGACGTTCTATTTATATCGTTGGAGAATATATATCACTGAATTTTTTAGATGTTTCCAGGGGTGCCAGAGAAGCGGCAAGCGGACGAAGAGAATGAAAAATGGGTTGAAATTTCGAAATATCCTGGTCAAGAACAGAGAAATGATAAGAACGGGCGCCTACGCGGACAAGCGACTGCTTGGCGCGGGCCTATGGCACGAACAGCTGCGTCATCGCGCTCGCCGCTCAAGTCTCGACGTCATCCTTAATGTCTTCTGGGCTCGAGCTCTTCCCAAGTTTTACTCTACAGCTACATCTCGTCGTGGTTAGTCACTGCTACCTTAAGCGACTATCGGCAGTCGCGAACATGTCATTTTTATGTACAAGTACTACATAGGATGGTACTATTACTGTAAGCATGGCATTAATAAATCTGGGGCTCGACATTCAAATCGTCGATGATGTCCAGGAAGAAAAAAGAACAGGACGAAACACGAACTGGGTATTGGTAGTAATAAATTACACTAGGATTAAACTTGTACACAGTATGCAATATATGTGAATGAAGACCATAACTGAGGCGCCGCCTTCGAAGCAATGAGATGAAATGGAGAAATATGCAGGGATGAATGATGATAATGACGAAGGACAAGCACAGAGGTATAAGCTACAATGATTTAGATGCAGCATTGCCAGACAACCACAACACAAAAATTATTCAACAATCGGGATTACAGTAAAAAACAGAGCTTTTGATTTAATAACTCGATCGCGGCCGCGCACTTTAGAGCACGCCACGACCCACCTACGCATCGCTCTTCACCTTCAAGAGGCCAGACTCCGCCACATCCCTGCGTCAGGGACTTCACTGCGCTTTTCCAGGATCCTCAGAGCCCGTTTCCGCCCACGCTCGCCCGCCGACTCGACCACCGCATCGGGTTTGGATAGATCGCTATCGCTGTCGTCCTCGTCGGTAGGGTCAGCCTCGGCAGCAAAGTCCAGTGCGCCGGGGTCCATGGAGCGAGATCTATCACGTTCCGCATAGGCAGCTTTGCGGATGGCTGTGGAGGAGACACCTTTGGGCGCAGGAGACTCCGATGGTCCGGTATGCTCGGACAGGAGAGCCTTGGGCTGGTAGGAAGAGAGGGAAAGTACTTCACGGGGAGCGTTACGGATGCTGATATTTATCGGCAGTGAACCTGCTATACCGGCGGTGAGATAAGAGTTATTGTTGGCATCATCTAGGTACGGCCGTAAGTGATAATGAAAACTCGTCTTGGCGGGGGGAAATTTACCGTCTTCATTTTCC
This sequence comes from Nidula niveotomentosa, assembly GCA_036937135.1. Classification (NCBI taxonomy): domain Eukaryota; kingdom Fungi; phylum Basidiomycota; class Agaricomycetes; order Agaricales; family Nidulariaceae; genus Nidula; species Nidula niveotomentosa. The sequence continues at coordinate 45,941 of JASFDE010000008.1, forward strand.
TCCTCGGCATAGTCCACGTTGCCCACAGGACTCTCACCGAGACGCTGGCCCATCTCACTCGCGCCAATACCAAGATTATTCTCGTCTTCAGTTTCTTCAGGAATATTCGACTGAGCAGGGTGGTCCTTCAAATCCTGGCGGCGAGTAAACGTCTTCCACGCCGTGCTGCTCGTATTCCAGGCACCACGGTGGCTAGGCGTGTTGGCAGCTACGAGCTTCATTATCTCCGCGTCGCGGGGATCGAGGGGCTTGTCTTCCACCGGAGAAGTAGGATTTGATCCATTCGAGCTTCTAGGCACCTCTCTCGAGATAGGCGCGGCAGCGCGTGGGAGAGACAGGATGATATTCCGAGAAGATGTATCGACCCCGGGCGGGCTTCGTAGCGGACGTATATGAGAGGGCGCCGGCAGGGAAGCAGGACGCAGAGAAGCGAGAGACTCCGGGAGGCCGGAGGGGTTCTGTACTCGCACTCGCGCAGATCGCGCAGGACGGAACGCCGGAGGTTGATCAATGAGCGGGAGAGTGTTTTGAGTGCCTGGGGTTTGTTCTTCGCCTTCCCCGTCCAGATCCTCGAGATCAAATATCATTTCTAAAAATCGAAAATAGATGAGTAAGATAACGTGTAAGCATACAGGGCAAAAGAAATACCTACCTCGAGGGTCTTCTCCGTTCGGGACGTCCTCTTTCTCAGCGGCGGCATTTTGCTTGATCGTAACGACCGCTGGCTGAACATCAAAAGTGACTCTCCGCTTGCCCTTGGACGTCGATTCTCGTCCACGTGATGCTTCTGGTTCACCCTCCGCTTTCCCAGTGTTATCCTCCACAGGTAATGATCTCAAGGGCGACTTCTTCTGCTTCTTGTTCCCATTAGTGTTCGGGCTAGTAGGAAGCTGCGATGGACCAGCTTCCTGGTTCTGATCATTCTCATGTTTTTGCGGTTGCCCCCGCGCCGCCTCCTGTTCGCGTTTATGACGAGCCATGTCTTCTTCGAGGTTCACAAAATATTGATAGCTCGCTGTAGTATTAATAGCGTCGTTAATGTTCCTTGGGAATCGGAGGACCGTACTGCTTTCATGCGCGGGAGGCTGCACCAGCGTCGACGACCCAGAGTGAGAGGATAGTGTTCGGCTCGTCGCTGAGTTAGGGGAACCTTCAGGCTCAGAAGGGGATGGATCCCTGGCCCTCGGATGGTGGAAAGAGGATGTAGCAAGAGACGCTGACAATCCAGACATCCGTGGCGTCGATGGAGGGGGGCTTCTTGAGATAGGCACAGCGGCCGGTATGAAATCTCGGATCGCCACAGGTGTTCCGTATGAAGGACTTCCAATGCTTCCTGACCATGTTTCTCCTTCCCGCCGGCTCATCGGAGAACGGGGCGTGGTCGGCATCGTATTTTCATGATGCGAGTTCACGCTCTCTTTGAACTTCCGCCACAAAGCTTCGACTTGCCGCCTTAAATCGCCCTCTGCACGCTCAACCTCAGCAATTTTATCGCGCACAGTGTTGGCGATGTACTGTTCCGCCGCGGAACGCAGAGCCTGTGACTCGTTCCCAGCTAATGATGCGAAATGAAGGAACGCGGGATGTGTTGGAGTAAATGGCGGCGGTGGGAAGAGCGGACGCATGCTGGATAAATAGGAAGGTGGGGACAAGGGTGGTGATGCATTTGGAGGTGACGACAGAGACCCTGAAGCCGTCAATGGGTCGGATGGTTTCGGAGGGGGGGGCAAAGGCGGTAGCATCAAGGAAAATGTATGTGAGTAATTGGAGGACTGTTCTGTCTGCGCAATAGCATCGCCAGTCTAAGATACGTGCGTGAGTCAATTTATTCCCCTCGAGGAGATGGTTATGCAGTGTGAATCAGATGACGAGGTGCCGCCTCTTGACGTGTCTTTATACTTGAATCGGCAGCAGATCACACCCGGGGACGAGCACCTATCTCGTGCATGCTGCAAGACCGTGATAGACGGACGAAAAACTCACCAGGCAGTCACGGTGCACTTCAATCCACCCAGTAGAACTCTTCATCACCTCGTTCTCCACCCAGTCTTCCGTAGGCAGAAGGGGACCTTCTTTTCCATCGACGTCGATTGGCGCGACTTGAAGCACGCGATATGCAGGGAGATCGCAAAGCAGACAGGTCAAGGATGCAAATCGGGAATGCCGAGTGGTTCCAGGAATGGCTACGGCCTTCAACCTTGTTCTTACTGTAACTTGTAGATGAGCCTAGTAAAAAACCGTCTTAGGCCATAGCGTATATTTATTTTAGTATAGAGCGTTGCTCACAATCACGATCCCTTCATCCCCCACGTATACGGGTGTATACAGTGGGTCGCAGGCGCCCTCCGGCCGCGGCGTGTGAGGTGCGGCGGTACGGATGCGGACGTTGAGGCATCTGCAGGAGAAGTGGCGCCCGATGGGGGAGGCAGGGGTGCTAGGCATTAGATGACAAGCAGGCGGACGAAGAGGAGGGGGACAGAGGACGGTGGGGGCGCCAGTGTCGTGTCAGATGAGTTGTTCAAGTTGAGTTCAGGTTCAAGAGTCTCTTAGTGCGCGGAGTGCTGGTTCCGATTCGGATACACCGGACCTAAACCACGCAAGCATGCACCCGAGACCATGCACACCATCATCCACCAAGGCCAACCTCCATGTCCCTGTATCCCCATGTATCACTTTTAATTCCAGCTCACTCAAAGCCGAGGCATGTCCGCCATCGCAGCCAGAGGCGACCATCGTATGTCCGCCCATTTCAAACCCGTTTCCACCAGCGTAACGCCTACGTTTCATCTTCGAGAAATCAAATCCTCTATGAGCCCAAACCTCGCATAAGTGCCGGCTAAAATCAAACGGCGTTCTATATAATCCTCCTCCGTCACCGGCGACGCCCAAGTTACATACACTGAAGTCTGGCACGCAGCCGCTACTTATTACAGGCCCCTGTGATCCAGCCGTGATCTTACTCAAACCCGAGGCCATAACGTGTCCAGTTTAAATTGGTAGCTGCATTCTCACATCGACTTTCTACCTGCCTAATAACGTGGAGCGGCACTTACTTCACCTCCGTGCAATCTGGACACAAAGCGGAGACTGCCGTAGACGCCTTCAGTTTTCCCGAGCATTTGCATCCAGATCCATAACCGGCAACCAGACGCCCACTACTGGTCCTTTTTAGACTCTGTGCCAACCGCGTCAACATCCGTCGCCAGGACCTGACCATACTCATTGACTCGTTTGGGGTCAACACGGTATATCCAACGCTGATAAGCCGGATTTAGTACGACGCGACTAACACATTCAATTGTGTACCCACCTGATATAAGAAGACAAGGAACACCAGGTCGTCCCTGTTCATTTTCAGCTGTCGTCAGTACATCTGTATATCTCATTAGCCGGTTAGATGCGTTACCGGAAACAAGCCAAGCGATGTAAAAATGGCATCTTGATACAGAATCTGAAAGACACCACATGAGTTTACACAGTTTCAGAGGAAGATAGATAGATCCTTACGCGAAGAAATCATCGACGACGGTCGAGAGCGTCTTGTATATCATGGCTTTCATGGGCATGTGCGCCACACTCTGCACCGACGAGGTGAGTGGCCGAGATTAAATGAGGATAATATGAAATAGCCAACCTTAAGCTTGTAATTGATAATGAGCTGAGGAACCAGTTGCGCCTGTTAAAACGGGTCAGGAATGCCGTATGATATGCTTTCACGCGCGATGAATAGCGGAACTCACGAATCCGAACATGTACACGAAGGACGTGAGTGTTGATATTACAAAGCTGTACCATCCTTTGTGGGATTGGTACATCAGCGAATATACGGTGTACGCCATTAGCAGCGGAATCGCAACGTAAGAGACGTAGCGGAAGGCCAGCTTGTCGTACCTATGCAATTAAAGATAAATCACAAGACCCCGTATATGAAGTTGTACACGTACTCTTGAGTTTTCTTTTCATCTGCATTTAGCACATGCTTGTCTGATTGTGATCGTCAAAATGCTGTTAAAGGGATTTCAGAGAGATCATACCTTTGATATCGAGTTTATAAGGCAACAGCGAGCCAGCAGGCGCAGGAATGACGCTGATGTCCACTGCTTTCGTGACCTATTGGACATGGTTAATCGAGTAGCAAGTGCCTGTGGACAAGCCGGTACGTACTTTCCAAGCCTCGACCAGCACACCCATGCCTGATCCCATCAAGATCATCCAGCTCGTGTTCTCGTTGTTGTCGATAAGATAGAGTAAAATAACTATTTGAACGAACACATTAGTGACGATCTGAACGGATCGTGTGAGTGGTGCAGCCTAAGCAAGAATAAAACTTCTGGCATACCGTCCTAGGGATTGATAAAAAAACGTCAGTGTAAATGAAGGATCACAAATAAGCCGAATTACCTGACAGAGACTCCCACCATCTCTTTCTTTTGCCTCCAATGAGACACATCTGACTTGAATGCTAGCATTTCGAATCTACGCCCAAGAAGCTCGTTCAGTAAACATTCTCGGGGATGGGATTACAGCAATGAATGACGCACAGTACATGCAGCAAGCTGACCAATCCTGTAAGCCCCAGGAACCACGGATTGGTCTCGAGCAGCATCCGCTTAACTTCATCGAGCTCGGCACCGGCCCCACCCTGCTGTTTCGCCGCTTCGTTGAAGCCATGGGTCATAGATGCGAACATCTGGAACTTGAAGAAGGACATGGGCTGGAATGTGATTTGTAGTGGGAGGGACGGTGTGGTGCTGTTGACTTCGACATACTGCGACCGGAGATGCCAGAATTCGTTAGGGAATATGATGGGCTTGTAAAATCCTTGGGTACCGGTCGCATCTCGCTGGTTGGTCAAAAGGTGGATGTCTATGCGGTGTTTAGTTGAGAGTTGCGGCGGCCGAGATAACAGTTACCTACGTTCAAGGAGCGGAGGCGGCAGTTTGGCATAGGGAGTGACTGAGGCATCCGAGATCAAGGCGAGTGTTATGTTCTACTCGCAATAAGTTAAGTTCGGGCCAAGGGACTTTATTAGGACGTACCTTGTGCCAGTGAGGAACAATCACGGTGGCCTGAGCGCCGAGATATTAACAATGACTCCACGCAACATTGAATTTGTACACACCTCCTCTTCCTCGGGTTCCTCTTCAGTCGCTTCTTCCTTACCAGCCAACAGTTTCTTCTCCTTGCGAGTTTTCACTCGTGGGAGGTACGGTGTTAACACTGGAGCGCAAATCAGAAAGGAGCGACGAGTTAAATGGCGATACATACGCTTTCTGACGTGATGGATATCGCCTGCATTGTAAGAAGGATTCTGAGGATCGGGATTTGCACCGTTCCTGGTGAGGAACATGTCCGCCCATAACGAGCCGTTCTTCAACACGGTCTTATCAACTAGTTAGTCAAACCTGATAGAATGAAAGTCCATTGAACAGCTCACCTCGGGGAATTTCACATCATACTCAACAACCCGAGCATCGTTGTAGTCTCCGAAAGTGATATTATTCCAAACAAAATGTGGAAGCCCCTCGTCTCTGTCCTTCCGATACGCTGATGTCCATTTCGTGAAAACATCGCCATTGGGCGACATAGATAGGTATACATGCATATCAAGTTGCTGTCCAAGAGGCCAGGCCAACGTGACTTGCTCTGGGGGAAGCTCCCATGGGTTGACTAGCGCCTTGTCGGCGACTTGAGTGACGTCTGAGTCCGGGGCTCCAGGAACCGCGGTAGCGGATGGTTTGGGCTGTTGGAAAAATCTGGAAACTGGAATAACGTTGATAAGACTGGTGACACGAGCATGGAGGAATGGCGAATACTCAGTTGTGAAATTGCCCATGCCAAAAACATTTGCTACATCATTGTCACGGTGTTAGACTCCAGGCATTGGTATCTTTCCGGGTTTCACTAACCTGGCCAATCTTGAAGACCCTCTGCATTGTGGTAGGTTCTTCCCCAGCATTCGTGGCCGCTTGGCCCGCTGCAGGAGCCCTTTCTGGCTCGGGCATGATGCAGTAAAGTCAAGTTAGGGATTGACAGTCTAGAGGGACAGCGAACTCGGTGTGCGAGAACGCGTCACGCGTGCGCCGTCAGATAAATTGATGCGTGTCACGCCATGATCCCGCGAATCAAGAACGTTCATCGGTCCGTCCGTCGACTTCTGACCGACTGACACAACAGTGTACCAAAATTATGCGCTAGATTTCGAATAGCGGAGAAGGATATATACAAGGATGAAGATATGGTACTTTATAGCGGTGTATATTATTCCGCATCTAACTAATTATCCTTGCTACTTTCCCTAAGAGCCACTGAACTTGAAGGTCAAATCATCTGGTTTCCGATGGACATTCAAATATTCACGTCCGAGGTGAGTCGTGAGGGTATCATAGCTGGAGGAAACGAGTCTAGGTTAGTATTTTTTTCATATTTTAAAAGCTGCTAAACGAGGCATAGCAGATAGCTACGCTTAATCTCCAATAAGAGCCTGGAATTCGTCACAGGGTATTTTCTTCGTCTTGAACTTGGGAGGTCCATCATGCATCAAGGCCGAGGAGGGCGCGGAAGACCTCCACGGTTGCATACGCCGTCATATATCCATCTTGCTAAGCCGGTTTTGCAGGAAGGCTTCCACTAAAGACCTCTCGTGTCAGAACACGATAACAATCAAAATATCCAGTACAGTCAACTTTCTCATAATGTATAATGCCGGTGCAGCATTTTTGCTATGCGTTATGAGAATTATGAAACAGAGAAATTGTCACGTTAAGGCAATACGCTGTGACCTCAGCGAGAACGTTACAGATGAGATAACCAGCTGATAAGACTCATTAAAAAACAGCATCATATCTAAGAAAAGAATTTGTCGAGTGTTGTCTGAGTCAATTTAAGCATGTCTTCACAACGCAAGTGAGCTCTGAATTTCCGAAGCTGCTTCTCTAAGGCAAGAGAAGTGGAGGAATTTCCAAACTTCAAGCTCAACCGTTCCATTTGCTCATAGAGCATTGCAGAGTGATGCCTGCATCAGGATCGGTTTCGGTTTCATCATCGAAACCATCCACCTCCATCACCTCTCTGTTTGCATCGGCTATTTTCTTTTGTACGAGTGCAACGATTTGAGCCTCGGGATCACCATCTCCAGCAAAAGATTTGTTGTCGGCATCACGCCTTTAGCTGATTTCAGCTGTTTCTTTGTTTATACCGATGAAAATGTATCAGAATGCCCATTTGATTATTATCACTACACGGTAACCATATATAATGCCTATCCAATAATGCATATATTCCCATTTGGCTTATGCATTATACATTATGTGTTATGCACTATTTTCTCTGCTTATTACGGTGGTTTTCAGGAATTCCGTGCATTAGGAGAATTATACATTTGTAGTATATGCATTATGAGAAAGTCGACTGTATCATAAAAGACACGCCTATCGTGCGTTGAGGGTAGGTGAAGATGGCTGTGGAAGGTGAGGGAAGGAGAATTTTGGTTTTCCGAAGTGAAAGTAATGTGTCACTGTATTAGTCACATAACTCAGTAGCCGGGAATATCGGAAGGCAACCAGGCCAGCTCAATATTCAATATAGTAGGCCGATGATCGAATCAGACTGATATTTGCTCTCTTCTCCAAGTACCAAGTTACAATGATTCGCGCTTCAGGCTTTTGCTCGGGTCTTGGTACGGTCAATGAAGGTTCAAAAAATGTCGGACTCCGATTCATGTCTGTTTCACTGCTTGCTAGTGCAACTACACTTGTGGTATTTTACTTTGTTGCGTATGTTTAGTTATTTATCTATGCTCGGGTCAATTTAGTGAGAAGGTGAGTAATATATGATCCTTGATTTTTAACACATGGTAAAGATATCTTTGAAAACTACCGGATAGAGCTGAATCGATGCAATGCTCAGGCTATTGGAATGTAGACGGTGTTATTAATAATTTGACCACTTTATTTACAACCCATTGCTTTACGTGCCACCGAATGGATGGACAGTGAGCTTCATTCATCACATGAAACAGTGATTGAGAATGCTATGTATACATTTCCATTCTAACGCTCCATTACTCCTGTATAGAAAAAAATACTGTGCTTACCTATAACAAGGGCAACGAAGATCGTGGACATGAGGCAAGAGGCTTAGAAATAAACAAACCACTACACACGTCGATCGAGTCTCGGCGACGGCATACACGTCACTCGATCATAATCTCGTCGATCCCGGCGCAGTGCATACCAGCATCCCATAATCTGTTAATGATCCATTTTCACTTTCACTCATGAACTACGCCCACCATTCACACTGCTCGTAAAATGACGGCGATGGTACAATCAGTCAACGAAGCAACGAGAAAATCAAATCCCATACCTGTCGCCGGAAGGATTGCGATGATGTCGTAAATCTGAGGGGAATATGTGGAAACTGTTATCACACGACTTAAATACACTTATGACGAACACTTGTCCCGACTAGAAGTAACGGAGCGCAGCGCGTTTAAAACGACATGGCGTGGAGCTAGCTGCGGGGTATGTTTTTGGCGTGTCCCGTGCCGCAGGTGGGTCTAGAAGTGCTGATTTGGTAATGCTGAAAGAAAGCTTGAACACAAATGTCTCAGGAAGGGCAAAGGGTTATAGAAGTTTGTGCTCTTGAGCTTTAGCGCTTTGGGAGGTATCGGATAGCGCTGGCGTTCGTCTATTTGCTCACACAGCACAGCTTCGCGAAGTTTGAAGGTAAATGGATCTGATGAGATCAGATCGCTGTCACGATAACTTCCGTACACCGGGCTATCCGCCTTCGCACAAGATACAGGAGTATTCAGGCCCTAGGGTACAGTAGCTGTAGATACTGATAACCTGGCTATGATCCGGCGTAGACGAGCTGGCAATGGATGCGTCGACATTCGCTATCATCAAGAACGAGCTCACAGCAGTGCAAATACGGGGCGCATGACAGATGAAAAAACATCATTGATACGCAGTCAAAGAGACAGCCCTCTATATCTACGCACGAAACAAGGCAATGACTAGAACTGCCTCTATCGGGTTTCTTGCCTGATGAGCAAAGAGGATCAGATGGAGCAGTGCTCCATGCTGGATGGAGGCCGCGCCACCACGCAATATGGCAGCGTATGTCGAGGACAAGGAGACGGACGAGACAAAGAAGGTGAGTGTCAATTGTGATGAGAGCGGTCGTCACGATAACATGTTAGTGTCGAGGGGTTGGTCGAGAGGGGGACGAAGAAAGGGCACCGAAAACGGGGGCGCTTCAGCCGGGTGGAAGATTCTATGGAACGTCACACGTGACGGGCACAACCCTTTGCCCAGCTGGGAATGATCACGTGCTCAAATGAAACCCTCTGCCCAAGTTGCTTTAATTTAGGCCCCCTTTATTTCGTTTTCTACCCCATCAACCACTCCACTATACCGAATCTTCCCCCCGCTGTGAGTCCCTGCCATCCTCCTTGTCGTGCCCCCCAGCGAGCTCACGATTTTTGCCCCATCTAGTCCTCTTACCAAATCACTTTCCCATCCACCCATTCATCGTATGTCCGCTACGCGTTTTTACGCGTTCACGGCGTGTTTCTGATCATTTGAGACATTCCTCCAGATGCCTGAATCCCGTGAAGACTCTGTCTACCTCGCCAAGCTCGCTGAGCAGGCTGAGCGCTATGAGGGTGATTTTTTTTTTCGATTTCGTGTTGCGTGGCGCATGTGCTGATCATTCGTGCGCAGAGATGGTCGAGAACATGAAGCGCGTTGCGTCGTCCGACCAGGAGCTCACCGTGGAGGAGCGCAACCTCCTGTCTGTAGCTTACAAGAACGTTATTGGTGCTCGCCGCGCGTCGTGGAGAATCGTCTCGTCAATTGAGCAGAAGGAGGAGTCGAAGGGTAATGAGGCTCAGGTGTCTATGATCAAGGGCTACCGGGAGAAGATTGAGAGCGAGCTCGCAAAAATCTGCGAGGATATCCTCGACGTTCTCGACAAGCACCTCATCCCTTCCGCCGCTTCTGGCGAATCGAAGGTGTTCTACCACAAGATGTATGTTAAGATCCTTCACATGGTCATGTGCCCCTTTTTTGATTTCCTTTTTTCTTTCCCAGGATGGGTGACTACCACCGCTACCTCGCTGAGTTCGCCACGGGAGATAAGCGCAAGGATAGTGCCGACAAATCGCTCGAGGCCTATAAGGCTGCTTCCGATGTTGCCGTAACCGAGCTCCCCCCCACACACCCCATCCGCCTTGGGCTCGCGCTCAACTTCTCCGTCTTCTACTACGAGATCCTCAACAGCCCCGACCGTGCTTGCCACCTCGCCAAGCAGGCATTCGACGACGCCATCGCCGAGCTTGATACCCTCTCAGAAGAGAGCTACAAGGACTCGACATTGATCATGCAGCTGCTGAGAGATAACCTGACCCTCTGGACTTCTGACATGCAAGATTCTGGTACGTTTTCTTTTTTTGTTTTGTTTTCTGCATGTGGCATTCGCTTACTATTCCTCTGTAGCTGACAAGCCATCAGACGCCAAAGACGAGGAGGCACCTGCCGAGGATTAAGTTCGCCACGTCGAGTATCCTGTCGTCTGTTCTGCATTTTTGCCCGCCGTATTGAATCGGCTGTGCACACATGTTACCGCATTGCATCACTCCCCTCTCATGACACGACAATCCCATCTACCTTCACCTCGCAGATGTCCATCGTCCACTTTTTATCAGTAGTTCTCGCTGTTCAATTCACTTATTATCACGATTCATCTTGGGCTCCGTATACTAATGACATGTCCTTGACTGTTCATTGCGTGTGAGACCTATCGATCTAAATTACGCTGGAATATAAGTAGCCAGCCAATAAGGAAGCTTGTGCAATGTGCTACACGCACGGTACCCTGGATATTCTTGGCGACAGCACGGGAAGCTCAGATTGTAAATTCCAGTATGTAATCGAAGCAAGTAAACGGAACCATTCGCAAATCAATCCTCTCTCATCTCATCTTCCATGAAGTGCTGAAACTTCCAGCTTCGATATAACTTGAACAACACTGTCAGCGACCCCGTGAATATCCTTGCCCTGATGTGGCACTGGGTGCCGAAGTTCAAGAGACGAACTAGGGCATATGAGTCCAGTCGCGGTGCCCAGGAAGCAGAACCTGCCTCAACTCCAGCTTCAAGATTTCGTCGACACTGTCCGAACACAACTGAATTTCTACTCGGTAGGTAGCTATGTATTGCTTTCATAAGAATTTGATGATGGTGATGGATATCCTCGTTACGGGCCTACGGCGCTTGGGCGTGCAGAAAGGCCCTGCGCACGCGCCAATGTTTACACCTTTTATTAACCAAAACCTGCATGCCATCATTTATAGCTGGGGTGCTGGGAGTCTTCTCCCTCGTCGCCGTATCCCTATTCTTCCTAGCAGGCGTCGACATCGCCCAGAACTTGTCTCCTCAAGGATGTCGAATGTCATGGATGTCTCCCTCCTACCTGCGACAGACCAACTTCGACACATCATGGACACCGTTGGCCAGTAGATACTCGCTCTGGCTGTATCGGGAGGTAGGCTGGGATCCTAACGTTGTGAGTGGGCCTTTGCCTCTTGGATATCTGCTAGGAAGTTTATTGTAAATATCGCTGGACTGACGCGTCTGCCGCAGCTGAATGGTATACCAGTTCTGTTTATTCCAGGGAATGCTGGATCTTCGCGCCAGGTTCGCTCGATTGCATCTTCTGCCTCGAGGCAGTACTATATGTCCCCTTCGGTGGTTGCGCCCACGTTCGAGTCCGGCGCGCTCAAACCACTCGATGTCTTCACAGGTGAGGGCATTTCTTGCATCTGGTTCCTCCGTGTAGGCGCGCAGCAATTGATTGTATTCCGACCCTTTTACTCTTAATATGTTACTGTAATTCTGACATTATGCTCCTGCAGTTGAGTTCAACGAAGACCTATCTGCGTTCCACAGATCTACACTCGACTCTGAAATTGCGTACACCTCGAGTGCTATCTCCTACATCCTCTCGCTGTACCCTCCGAACACATCGGTCATAGTCATGGGCCATTCCATGGGTGGTGTTGTTGCGACCGCTTTGCTTCCGTCGCGCAATATCTCCGCCATAATCACAATGTCCACACCACACTCCCTCCCCCCAGCGCGATTCGACTCCCGAATAGACGACCTCTATACCAAAATCCAGCAAACACTCAAAAATGATGCGACTCCCATCGTTTCCATCTGTGGCGGTGCGACTGATATGTTGATTCCTTCGGAATCATGCATCCTTGGGAATGGGAACGAAAATATACTGCGGAGAACAGTGTTTACTTCTGCTTTGGAAGGCGCATGGACGGGCGTGGGACATCAAGAGATGGTCTGGTGTCATCAAGTGCGCTGGCGAGTTGCTAGGGCGGCGCTCCAGATGGGCGCTGCTTGGGCGCCAGTGAACAGGGCGCGCATATTGGACAGGTGGCTGAGGGACGGTCATACCCTTCCTCCCGAGATTTCTGGATCAGAAGTTGAAGAGGACGCGTTGGAGTTAGCAGACACGACGAAATATGAAACACTTCCGACAAATATGCATCTTGTGCTGAAGAATCCGCGTGGATCAGGGATGTACCTGGTACCTCTTCCTGAGAAGGCCTCATCAACCACGGCAGGAAAATTCGTTCTCTTTGTTTCTCAGGGCACAATCCTGACTGTGTCGCCGCAAAAACCTCTTCCTCTCCGAGTAACTGTATTTCTATGCTCCTCGCAAGGAACAAGTCCGACTTGCAGTTCTCTAAAACCTTCTACTCTAAAGCTCATTCCTAATCCCGTTCCCGGCAAGACTTTTCCCGTTGCGGATGAAGGCTCTGATGAGTCTGAAGGTGTCGTGTTGTACGAAGCTACTATTCCTTTGGATGACAGTGTTGATCATCAACAATGGGTTGGCGTTAAATTCGACAACGCTGACGGAGGAGGGTGGGTCGTTGGAGGCTTCGATCCAGAGCCAGTGGTGATCACCGAAGTGGGGTTACCCTGTAAGCTTTTCATTATCTTCAACGAAGTGTTCCGCAATTTGACCTTCTCGTTAAAAGCATTGCTATTCGGTGGCGTCTCGGCTAAAGTTCCAAAAATAGATGCTTTGCGCACCACCTTCACATTCCCGAAATTACTCTCGAATGCTCTGGTTGTATACAGAATATCACCTAACGAAGATTACGAACCCTCTTGCACAGGTAAGATATTCTCGTTTTCGAAACTTTCAGATTGCTGATACCAAGCACGAAAGGTACTCTTCTACCGCCTCTTCTCATGCACACCTCCCATTCCTCCGAAACGCACTACTTCTCCCTCACCAGACCCCGGAATCAGAGGATCCTCCTACACACTCATGCCCCCGGACCGCATATACTTCGGCCGGATTATTTATCTCGGGGACTTAATTTCACAATTTACTCTTCGGGCGGTGCTGGTTGCAACCAATATCTTCATGAACTGCATATTACCTTGGATTGGCCTGCAACTATCGGGCGGTGGGCATCCAGATATGTTACTACTATTTTTAGCTGGTCAACTGGAGTTGCTGCTCTGGTAGTTTTCTCAGGCTGGCGAATAGAAGACAAAACAGGTGAGCAAGATCTACACCCTAGTCCTGGGATTTTCGTACAATATCTATTGATGACATTGTCAGGGATGATGCCTTCTGTGCACCGCTCTCTCGTTGACTATAGTCGTGTGATGTTTCGCTATCTTTTGCCACTCTCCGTACTTGTATCCTTGATTCCAACGCGGGAAATATTCTTCCTCGGGAATAAAGGAGAGTCTTTATTCGCACCTATAGCGCCGCTCTTGTTGCTTATCGCAAGTGGGCTTGTGTGCGTTATGTGGTGGGTCCTGTACGTGCTGATGTGGATAATTGGTGAACTTTCTACGTTATTTTATGGGCGGTGAGTGCTTTATCTTTTAATCAAATCTACAGCGTCTTATGTTGTAATTCAGGCGTAAAGAGAAAGCTGGCGTGCATAGAGCGACTCTCGTGTCAATGTGCATAATATTCCTCCTTATTTACCTAGTGCTGCCATGGCAGGTTGCCTTCCTCGGATCTTGGTTGCTTCACCTATATACTTGTGCCTCAGCCCAGATGGATAATTCTCTGGAGCGTGACTCCCGCCTGCGAGCCTCCGTCACCCCCCCATTTTCGCGGTCAAGCGAAGATGAAGACAACGAGGAAATCACAGATCCACATCCTTCACAGGCATCGCAGACTAGACGGCGATTATCTCCGGATTACCATCTCCTTAAACAAAATAATCTAAATCATAATATGCATCTTCTACTACTCATGACTTGGCTGCTTCCGCTAGCAGCCCCAGTCTTGGCTGTATGGGTGCGCACCCTCGCCACGGCTGGTTTGACAACTCCTTTCGATGGTGATCACGCATTTATTAACGTTGCACCCTTTCTCGTTCTCGTTGATTTCGCGTCTTGGACTCCAGGGGCTCTATTTGAACGGCAGCAGTACGTGATTAATATATATTTTTCTTCAGCACTTTAATGAATGGATCATTTATAGGTTTGAGAGATATTGCTCTGTTCGGTGGGTGTTTGCCGTCATTGCGGGGACAGCCTTCGTCCTAGGTTCCAGACGGCCATACATGGTCTTTGATGCAGCAAAATTTGCCATTGGCATTGTTGTCGCCGTCAGGATTGGGCGGAGGTATTGGGGCGGTCTATCGTGGTCTTCTAACGAAGACAAAAGAGGGTGATTAGAGAGGTTTATTTTATGAGGATTGGCTGTAAATTGGTTAATTATGTGTTGGCATTATGCTAATACTTTTCTTATAATTTTCGTCGAAACCACGAGTAACTATCCACGCACGGCAAGCACGATGGAGGCTCGCGGAGTTAGTCATGCGATCGCGTGGTAGTCTTGCTTCCGTTTTACGGCAATACCTTATTTGAATTAGTGCCTTCTTCCGTGAATTGGAGCGGCGGAAAGTTCTTGATTGGTGCTGTTCGGCAAGAATGCAAAGACGGGCATGCAGGTTTCATGTTGCTTGTTCTCTGACTGCATGCATATACATTAATAGCATTAGCTCGACATCAAAAATCCCTGCAGTTGGTGTGTAAATTTTGGAGGTACCAGAGTGATCAAGACTTATTTTTTCATCCAATTCCTCATCTAACCCCATGAGTACCATCTTCTGTGTCGGATATGATTTTATGTATGTAGGTGGGCAAAATTTCTGAACCTGCTACATACATAGGCTCAATATATATAGGCGTGTCCCCTTCGTAGCAACTACGTGATATCATCTGGAACAGTGAATGATTCTAGAGCTCGACAGGTGAGTGAGCTGGCCTGCCTGCGGCTTGTGAGGGTGTTTCTTGTTCCGGCTCACACTGCCACATGCCAAACAGCGATTTGATCAACCGATAACACTCAGCCCAAAATATAAAAGTCGGTCTATGAAGCGTAACTGAGAAAGAATAATTAAAAACACCAAAACCTTTAAAAATTTATACAGGCAGTGCATATAACACGTTTCTGAAATTTTAAGCACCTGACATATTGTATGATTTTTTGGATGCAAATATCGGTGAGAGACGCGGCTACGCTGCTCTATATATAGAAATTTACCCACGCAGAACGCCTCCTAACATAACCTGGGCAGGTTCGAACTCCGCTACTCACTCTCTTAGCTCTGCAACACCCCAGGACCGTTGGAAGGAGAGCTCAAATCCTCCGAAAAATCCTGTTTCTCCTCGCATAAACATGCACGGTGGATCTTCTGCCAACACCCCCCGGGGTACACCTTCACGGCGGGGAAAATCCCCCCGGATTTCCACTGACAGCCCGTCACAGGCTGCCTCGAACAGTCTTCCTTCCAACTTTCGAAACAAAGCCCCCACTACATTCACCTCTTGTCTCGCTATTAAAGTCGAAGGGACTGCACCAATTGATTCTGATCATACGAATGATTCTCAGCCAACAGACCCCATCGTCTCCACAGAGGCTGACTCCAAGCGAGCCCCCCGCAAATCAAAGACTGAAGCCCTCGCACTATTGAATAACCAAGTGAGGTCAAATTCTGTGGGCCCAGGAGATGTAGATGCCGACGTAGACTTAACTGAGAAATACCACAATGCACCGCCACTTCCAGTTTCCCCGACTTTGGACTTATCTTCCGTAAAGACGACGAGCCCGCGAGGTAACCCAAATGTCCATGTCACCCCTCGTCCATTCGGTCTAGAGGATTGCCCTGAATTCTATCCATCATCAGAGGAGTTCAAAGATCCGATGGCATACATCAAATCAATTTCGGACCAGGCAAAAGAACATGGCATCTGCAAGATTATACCTCCTGCAGAATGGAAAATGCCTTTTGTGACCGATACCGAGGTATGTGGTGCATTGGTGCGGTATATACTTCACTTACCATTGTCAACTATTCCAGAGTTTCCGATTTAAGACACGTCTTCAGCGCCTAAACTCGATCGAGGCATCGTCGCGAGCCAAGTTAAATTTCTTGGAGCAGCTTTATCGTTTTCATAAGCAACAAGGAAATGCTCGTGTCGTTGTGCCGACAATTAATCATAAACCATTAGATCTGTGGCTTTTACGTAAAGAGGTCCAGAAAATGGGAGGATACGATGCGGTAAAACAGGCGTCTTTTCGTTGGAAAGTCAATTCTGATTGGAGCATTGCATTTTTTTCAGGTCAGCAAGGGCAAGAAATGGTCAGATCTAGGGCGGATTCTCGGCTATCGTGGTATTCCTGGACTTTCGACCCAGATCAAGAACTCTTACACCCGCGTTATTTTGCCTTACGAACACTTCTGCGATCGCGCGCGCAATTCCCCTGCTATGTCACCCATCATCACACGTGACTCGCAGATGAAAACCGGCCGTACAAATATTCCACATACTGGGAAGCTCTCGCGGTTGAGTACCTCTGTTACCACACCGGGCGATACGAGTGCACCTGGTAGTCCTCTGACGGCAACATCTAGCCCCTTATCGGAACCTCCTGACGAATCAGAATCAAAAGACGCGAACGGAAAGGCTGCAAGTTCGAAGCCTCGCAGAAGTACCAGAGTGGGTTCTCAAGAACAGAATAGTATGTTTTTCTATGAATACAAACCAACCAAAGATGCTCATATCATTTATTTTTAACCAGCGCCGAAAAAGCCTTCCTCGAGCGTATTGCTTCCTTCCCCGGTAATCCCTCCTCCTATTTTTTACGATAAGGCACGGGAGGATTCCAAAATCGGGACGCCTGAGGTACGGACCCCCCTTGTTCAAGCTCTCACGGATGCAAGAACAATGACCAACGGGAATCAGCAAAACTGCGAAATATGTCATAAGAAGAATCGTGGTGAGGAGATGCTACTCTGTGATGGCTGTGACTGTGGTTGGTTCCATGTTTTCTTTGCCGTGTCCTGTTTATTTACCGTGCCGAACTTTGCTAGGATTTCACATGTTCTGTCTTGACCCACCGCTTGACACAATCCCTAAGGAGCAATGGTTTTGTTTCACTTGTCTATCTGGCACAGGAGGCGATTATGGCTTTGATGAAGGCGAAGAACATAGCTTGTCTACTTTCCAGGCTCGTGATCGGGAGTTTAGAAAATTCTGGTTCGAAACGCATCCTCCCAGCGAATCTAAAGTACAAGTACCCGAGTTCATGGAGAACCGTATCGGGGATGTGACAGTGTCCGAATACGAGCTGGAACAGGAATTCTGGAGGCTCGTCCAGTCCTCTCAAGACACCGTGGAAATCGAATATGGAGCTGACGTACATTCAACAACTCACGGAAGGTAATTATATGGAACGAATATCTCATGTTAAAACTCACTTTGATTTATAGTGCGATGCCTACGATGGAAACCCACCCACTCGATCCATACTCGAAGGATCCGTGGAACTTGAATAACATTCCTATCTTGCCTGAGTCTCTTCTACGATTCATTAAGTCAGATATTTCTGGTATGACGGTGCCATGGACATACGTTGGCATGGCATTCGCAACGTTCTGCTGGCACAATGAGGTCCGTAGTTTGATAATTCGATCATACTGCAGATAACTGACATAGACTACAGGACCATTACACATACAGCGTTAACTTCAGTGAGATTTTTCTCTTGCAAGGAGTTCATAATTTTAACGTTATCTAAAGTGCATTGGGGTGAGACCAAAACGTGGTATGGGATACCCGGCGATGATGCGGAAAAGTTTGAGGCTGCGATTAAATGTGAAGCCCCCGATCTCTTTGAAGCACAGCCAGATCTACTATTCCAACTCGTTACTCTCATGAATCCTCAACGCGTGAGGGAGGCGGGTGTCCGAGTATATGCTTGCAATCAGCGTGCCGGCGAGTTTGTGATTACTTTCCCTAAAGCTTATCATGCAGGATTCAATCATGGAGTATGTTCTCTTTGTTTAGTACTTATAAATTTTAATCATGATTTTTTTTCAGTTAAATTTCAACGAAGCGGTCAATTTTGCATTGCCAGATTGGCTGCCCTACGGCCGTGACTGCGCGCAGAGATATAGGGAGCACAGAAAACAACCGGTATTTTCACACGACGAGCTACTCATCACTATCACACAACAGTCCCAGTCGATCAAGACAGCAATGTGGTAAGTCAGTCAGGTTTGGAAAGCTCTTTACGGTATTTAATATTCTGTTAGGTTGATCGATAGTCTCAAAGAGATGACAGATCGAGAACTTAGTGATCGACTGAGAGCGCGGGCTCTTGGGATTCCAGAAGTTCTGGAGGAAGAAGATCGTCCAGAAGAGCAATATCAATGCCTCATCTGCAAAACATTTTGCTATTTGTCGCAAGTCACTTGCCCTTGCACTACGAAGGTCGTATGTGTCGACCATCTAAGCCTGCTATGCGAGAACCGGTCAGCTCCCCATCTCACGCTACGGAAGCGTCTGTCAGACGAGGAATTACTTGATATTCAGGCCAAGGTTGCGGAACGTGCTGGTATCCCGACTGCTTGGAAAACAAAGCTCAGCAAGCTTCTTCTCGAAAGTGCGCGGCCGTCTCTTCGTTCACTTCGCGCTCTTCTCGCCGAAGGAGATCGTATTAACTATCATCTTCCCGAGATGAGTGCCCTTCGTAAGTGTGTTACAAGGGCCAATGAATGGGTCGACTGTGCGAATTCGTTCACCGTCCGGAAGCAAAGTAGGAAGCGTTCCCGTCGATCGCGCGGTCGACCATCGAATGCCGAACTCGCAATGATGGCTGCAGCTGCAGCGGAGGATCCAGGTGATCGACCTGATCGTGGATTAGAAGATCTCTATACCTTGCTTAGAGAGGTTGAAACACTTGGATTTGACTGTCCAGAAATTGGTGTCCTTCGCACTCTTGCGCAGCAGGCAGAGGACACCAAGCTCAAAGCTACTGCTTTACTTGCGTCGTCGCCTTCTGAGCAAGAAAGTGACGAGTTCCTCCAGGAATGCAAACGATTACTTCTGGAGGGTTCGTCCCTCAACGTACTTTTGGATGAGCTTATGGAGGTGGAGAAGATCGTTGATCGGGAGCAGTTGGTCAAAGAGCTCGAAGAGAAGCTGGACGACAGCGACGCTATTTTGACACTCGAGGAAGTCCGACAACTCCTTACTCGTGCTCGCACCTGCAATCTACCTGCAGACAATAAGCACATGCAGATTTTGGAGGCGAGACAAAGGGAGGGTGATAATTGGGAGGAACGCGCCAGAAATGTACTGGAACAGCCGATTAAAACTATTAGCGAGCTGGACGATTTCGCGGACTTGGACCCGAGCATTCCCATTGACCGTGTTGTCCTTGACCGCCTCATGTCTGCCCGCGCCAAAGCCAAGGACTTCGAAAAGCAGGCGACGGCGTGGTTGAATCCTGCTCCGGATGCTGCAAAACCGAGAGTGAATGAAGCATTGAGACTCGTCAGCCGTGCCGAGAAAGATTTTAGCATTGCTGTTGTGCAGGATTTGAGGAGGACTGCCGAAATTGCTGTCGATCTCGAGAGCAGATGTGACCAGGTATTGCGGAACAAGTACCATCATGGCAAAGAAGATGTTTTCGAACAGATAGGGGCTTGGAAGGACTACGCCCGGGACCATCTGACGATATTCACTCTTCCTTCCTTCGAAAGACTGGATGCACAGTTGAAAGATCATTACCAATGGCTCAAGGATTTACCCTGGTATTGTGATGAACATCAAGAGGCTCATGGCCAGTCTATTCTCGATGACGTTCTTGAATGTACACATCCTGATCAAGACCTCCCGCCGAGCGATGAATATTTTACATGTATCTGTAATTCTCCTGTTCGCCCTCCACTGCCAGGGGTGACATCAGATGCCGTACAGTGTGATCACTGTTATGCCAGGTTCCACGGAGAGTGTGCAAAGAATGGAGGTTCTTGTCCTTTCTGTGATCACAAGCATTGGAATGGTGCCATCCACAAGGAACGAAGCTGGCATTTCTGCTATCTTCCCACCATTCTTGGGCACGCTCCTGAAGTCACCAAGAATTATTCCGAAGACTACAAGCAACTGGAGATTATCATTCATGGCGTTGATCGCCTGTCGGCCATTATAGGCCAATTCCTATCGTTTACTTCGCAGCCGGTCAATCAGCGTCCGGAGTACATTCCTCAAGTCCGGCATTATATGCGCAAGCTGTATAAAATCCAGTTTGCCGTTTCTCCTAATCCCGACGTTTCCTTCGGTCTAGATCTTGCTGGTCTGCATCGTATCCTTGCAAATCAAGCCAATGAAACTAATGCTCCGAAGGTAAAGAAGAGGCGTCGTCCAAAGTTTACGTTTGGCCAGGATGTCGACCAAGACTGGACAGACAACACTCGTTGTATCTGTAGAGGGCGCACCCCTTATTTATTAGGCTATCCGAAGGTGAAGTGCGAAGGATGCTCAAAATTGTATCACGCCGGCTGCGTATTCTACCCCATCGATCCTAGTGTGCCCCCGACAGAATATCTCTTCAATTGTCCTCTCTGCTGTCTACGCAAGGGGAAACAGTATAAATACTCTGAAGTGCGGGTCAAGCCAGCTGGTAAGCAATATTATATTGATTTATTTCCACTTTACTCATTCATTCTATAGAAGAAGGCCATGACACAGATACTTACATTGACACGCAGGAGATGCTCAAGTTGTTCAGCAAGGATGTCATTTATAAGAAGATGCCGCCACCTTACACGCAAACATTGTTCGTTGAACTGATTAGCTTTCAGCCTGGAATCTCGGACGACGGATCGCATGCCTCATCATCTCGTTCTGGTCTTTCTGGTGGACATGCCTCGTCAAAGCCTCATCCTTCCCACCCAGCATCATCGCACCATCATCACCAGATAACGATGCCAATGCATGCTGCATCAACTGCGAGCACATATAACAATGGCGTGACTCCAGCCAACTCGCATCTTCCTCCTCCTCCTCCATGGTCTAGATGGGCTGAGATGTCTACGCCTTCGCGCCCTCCTTCAACGCAGCGTCGTCAAACCATAGATCGCTCGTCTGGGACACCTCAGCCACCACCTAGGAAGCGAAAGCATGTGGAGGAACCCAGTGTTCCGCAACAGCCTATGGAAGCAAGCTCTTCGACGCCAGCTACGAAACGTCGTGCCGTATTGCCTCTGCCGACCCCAGTCTCACCACAAGCACGTCACACGCACACGCCCGTACAGACACTGTCGCCATCGCTGGCGATGATTGTCTCCCCTGTCAATATGAGCGTGCATACTTCTCCTAGGACGCCATACATTCCACCTCCGCTCAGAAACGGAAGTAGTGCATCTCCAACTCTCCCACCTGTTAAGTCGTTGATGATGAATGCTCCTTAACTTATGTTTTATGCTGGGTTTGATCTGCTGGCCACGAATAATTAATTATGCATTGATGTACTGTTTTGCTTGTTACTGTCTCTCTTCGTAAGATATATATATGTCACCTTCCAGTCTTGTGTTATTAGAATTACATACATGATGTTGTCTACATGGTTAATGTGTGATAATATAATGAAACCCTCCAACCAAATACCGTATGCTGCTGAGTCCAATGTTACTTCCTCACCATAAACTTGTACGTAGAATAGCCTCCCACAGCGGCAAAGGCAGCGAGACATGCAATAATAGATATAAACCATGTGTATCCTTCAGTTATGTCCTGACCCGGGACGTGCACGTTCATTCCCCACAGACCTGTGATAAGATTCATGGGGATGAGAACTGTACCAAGAGCGGTGAGCTTAGACAAGACGTCGTTGATTTGATTATTGGCGTCCGTCATTTCAATGGAGATCTGAGCCAGGTAATTTGAGTGAGAGCGCGAAAGAATCTTCTCGTAGTGATTTAAATTCTGGGTCATGGTGATCAAATGGTCCTGAAAGTAAAGAAAGATGGTGAGATGTCGAAAACATGGGTGAAAGGAAAGTCCGGGCATACCTGAATGTCAGACAAATACAACCCAATATCGCTTGTCGGCGCGACCCTCCAGTTCTCGTTACACCTCTTGGCCAAGCCTTTCACGACGTCCGCCTTATTGCCCATCAATCGCAGAAGACCCATAACCTTTTTTCTGCACGTCCCAATTCTCCGAAGCATGTCGCTTTGCTCCGCTTCTTTCAGGATCAGCACTAGTTCGTCGATGGAGTCGACTTCGTATTCGATGCTTTGGATCAGAGGACCAAAAGCGTCAGTGATGTCGTCGATAAGGGCGTAGGAGATCCAATCGGAGGTGACGCTGATGTAGTCCTTCAGCTGCTTGATTCGCCTGCGGACGTTTTGCGGATGAGGCGTGGGTCGGAAATGGAACTGCAAAGAGATAAATATAACTTTTCAGAAGATGAAAGATTAGGATGCTACGCACCGATAATATGCCTTCACGGAAGACAATGATGTACATGTTGAGCGGCTCGAGGTGGGTGGGGCTGTATGGGTCCTGGTCAAAACTACGGAAACAGACAAGGTAGTAATTTCGGAAAAGCTCGATTTTCTCGCGTGTTTCCTCCATGAGAATATCTTCTGTCGTGAGTGGATGGATGGTGAATACCTAAAACAAGCCATATTCAGCTCTGAAACCTGGAATAAGGAGAGAAACGTTACTGACCTTGCTCAGCATCTTCATCTCCTCATCTGTTGGATTCTGCACATCCAGCCACCAAGTATTTCCATCTTGGTCGCCAAGATTGTTCATTCCAGGAGTAGGGTGTCCATTTCCATTCTTCTGCTCTACGGATCGTCGATTCCAGGTGCTATCCCCATTCGCCATGGGCTGGGGACTGGGGATCCTAGAAATGGGGTCCATTAGTAGCGGTGGGGGACTGAAAGCCAGTAGTGAGGTAGGGCGGTCTTTGCCTCTCTCTGGCACAGGCGTTGGGCTTGGGGCTGGGAGAGGGTATACCCCAGCAAACAGCTCCTCAAATGTCTGTCCTTCGGCTGGGAGCTCGCT
Organism: Nidula niveotomentosa; assembly: GCA_036937135.1. Lineage (NCBI taxonomy): Eukaryota > Fungi > Basidiomycota > Agaricomycetes > Agaricales > Nidulariaceae > Nidula > Nidula niveotomentosa. The sequence goes on from JASFDE010000008.1 coordinate 69,378, forward strand.
CAGACTCCGGGCATGAATAGTAGCAGAGAGAGCATTGGAGTAGAATGAGAATCGGTATGGCCTGTCGTGGCCTGTGGTGAGGATGCCCCCTCCTCCTGGCGATAGTATATTTGCAGAGGGAATACCAGTGATATGATCCGAAGAAGACCCTTGGCCTTGCCCGTGTCCTGTAAGGGAGAATCCGAGGCGTGCGGACAACGATGAGGGGTTTTCGGCGCCGCTTGCCTCAAACAACGCCATTTTACCCCCGATGCCTTTGCGGTGTCGAGGATGTGCATTACTTTGGCTAATTTTTCGATGTCTTGATGGACGTGGTGAAGAAGAGGAGCCCTGCGGGTCTGAGGAAGGTCCATCTTCCTGCTGTGTGGATGTAGTAGGCTGAATCTCCGTCAGAGGTAAATGCCCGCCTTGATCATGTCTGCGCAGAGCTGGAGGTGGGATCTGGAAACGGGTTGTGATAGGCGAAGATATCCCTAACTTGGCCTTCTCCACTGCGGCAAACTCCTCCATACGGGAGAAGTCAAAATTAGTCCGGGAAGCATTGGCTTGGTAGGTTGGTAGACCGAAGGTTGAAGCAGAGGGATCTTCGGGGTCGATGTTGGTATGAGGACCTGTCTGACCGAGAGCAACGAGGAGGGAGGGATCATGCGTCTGGTGAAGATGAGGTTGAAGATCGACGATGGAATTTTGCCGATTGGGCGCCAGTGATTCTTCGTCGGCATTTCGTTCGACGCCCATGTCTCGGGAGACCTCAGCGTTGTGGGGGGAAAGTACAGACATCGAAGGAAAGGAAAGTTCCGGAGCTGAATGCGTGGTCTCATAAGGCGATGTAGCTGCGCCTCCAGGCGAGACATGAATGGTGTCCCTGCGAGCCAAAGAAAGCTGCATGGCCATGTCTACGTCCATCGTGCGCTGGCGCTCTCGGGCCGTTGGGTCATTCGGGTCAAAGGAGCGAGTGAGTGTCGGTGAATGACGTGCTCTTGTAGCAAGGTCGCTTATTTCGCTTGGAGAGGCACTTCGACGACGGACGGGGGAACTTCTTCCGATTGAGACCGGAGAACTGTTGAAGACAGGAGAGCCCGGTAGAGCTGGTTCTCGTGGAGGAGATGCCATTGTCTCGAGAAAGAGAAATTATAATGAGGCAAAAGCTTTTATATGTCAAGCTGCAGATGCAGAGTAGTGTTTCGTGGGCATACCACAACGCGCCAGCAGGGTTGTTGCTTCCGTGCGTTAGATAAGACGGTAGGAGGGAGTCCAGGCCAACTATGGGCAATTAGTTTAGCTTCTACCTCAAGGAAAGAAGGTTCAAACATACTAAGATGGACAGCAGAAGGTATATAGAGTAACTCAGGCAAAACCTGTTATACCTGCGTGGTGTGGGTGGATGGAGTCCACGGTGAGTCGGTGACGCAGAGCTTAACCGGTTCAGCGTCAGGCACTTTTCTGTGTCACGTTTTATCCAATATATTCCCACACTTTGTCGAGCAGCCAATCAGCCTCATGCTCTCCCAACAAAATGGGCTCTTTTTCGCTTTCCAGCTTCCATGTTAGCTGGATTGTGTGATAAATAGATATAGCATTTGCTTTCCTTTATAGCGCTGGCTTTACGCAGCTTCTCTATTTTTAAGACGTGAGCAAGTTATTTGTGCTATAAATAACAGTCACTGTTTCCAACTCCATCAGTGACTTACCAATCGCTTATGTTCTTCAGACAATGTGTAGCAATTTTCCTCATGTTATAGCTTTATTATCAGCTTTAACTTATGAGGAGCTACCCACTCACTCCTTGAAATTTCTCTGCGTCGGTGCCGTGCCATAATTTCGCCCAAGGTCTCAAGGAACTGTACGTTTTAGGATTTAAATCAATATCACGTACATGAAATTCAGTAACAGAAGAACTATGTAGTAAATGATTCGAAATTTTTGGGTTGACATTTACTTGCGCTATTCTTCAAGAAAATTCTCCCGAAAATTGCTCCTGAAAAGTTTTTGGTAAAATGTATACGTTCTCGACACAAACAGGAAGAGAATCTGTAAGGTAAAACCCTTAGTAGGACTCGAAGTTCTACGGGTTCTGATCCCTCTACGTGGAAGTCTGACACCATAACTATTAGACAGTAAGGGTGCTGGAAGATATTAAAACATGAGTATTGCTAACCCAGAAATCAATTGATTAGGCAAATATACATATCAAAAACATATAGATCATCAATTTATCATCTTGAGAAAGAAGAACGATTTTTGAGCCTTTAGAGGATGTACTACACAACAGAGGCTGTAGAAGATTCCTACTGGAGTCCCGGAAGATTAATATTATGGCAACAATTGATAGCATGGGCAAATGTATATGTTAAAATATACATATGTAAATCCCCAAGTTATCATCTGGATAGATTCATCTCTGCTTTTGAGAAGGAAATGTAATTTTTCAGCCTCTAGAGGGTGCTCCGTGAATGCTTTTCCAAATTATAGCAGAACCTATATCGAGTCACAATCTTATAATGGTCCTACCGGCAAACTCCGTTCCAGACACTTGGCACTGCCGCCCATCGCTGCTGGCTTGGCCAACTGCAGACTGGCAGCCGCGGTCACTAATATTGGCGGTGCCCATCTCTGCCAATGGTATCTGCTACTGACATACAGTGTGACCAAAGCGTCTATTTCTGCATATGGTCCTGAGGTGATTCCAGTTGTCTGGATCAGATTCAGGCGAACTTTGTGCAAAACAAAATTCCTCAGGCTGTGCCGGCCTAATTACTGTCAAGCACTTACAGTCGGTGCCACGAAATCATACAACTTTAATTCTGCATTGAGAAATGACCCAGAGAAGAAGACGGCGTGCTATGGGGATTTCTGTGTGCCAAAATAAAATACGAACAATTGTAATGGACGTCCTATTATGATAAAGTTGAAATTTCATACTCGTACCAAGCTACTTAGTTTATTTCCCGTACATATAATGCATTGCAATATCTACTATAGAGCTTCACTTGGTATAGCTTAGTACATGAGGCCATTGTGGCGGTATCAGAGACATCTCGACATTTACCTTGACCGGAACAGCCTTCAAATTTAGGTGTAGCAGTTCAAATTCTTTGCGGTATGATTCATGGAACATGGTAAAATTTAGCATACGGGACCATGTTCTGGGGGTGGCGAATGCTAACACGTAGCAGTACTATTTACTTAACATGATTATAACTTTATGACAGGGTTAGGCTAGTATATTGATGCCAGAAGCAGGTCTATGTGCTAATACGAAGGCTGAAGTTATTAAAAGGGATGCCGTCAAGGAAATTTATTCTACAGTTGGACCCCTATTAATCCATACGCTTCGGTAGACGCTCCGGGCTATGGGGTTGGAGAGGTTATGGGTTGTGAGGGGCTGATTTGGTGCAAATGACAACTCGGTAGCCATCCAAAGCTATGAATTATGGGGATACATGGCTTACGAGGAGTATGGTTTAAGGGAGGTTCAGCTGTAAGTTTCGGATTTGAATTCCTTTCGGAAGGAAGAAGCCAAGAAGGTACTGGTACGCCACGCAAATCATCCGCACGCCACAGATGTAGGGATCTGAGTACACGTGTAGAGTGCCCCCAAGTACTTTCAAATAGTACAAAAGACGTGGATGCCTATGAATGCCGACACTCGATACTTAATATTTCCTATGTTTGTTGCAGACGACACGGAGAACAATGGAGACGAAACCGTGTCTTTGCGCAACCTATACAGGCTGAACCTCCTAAATTCCAGTGGAAGTTATTTTTAACTATTATTTACCAGTATTAAGCTCAGGTGGCTATCGGAGAACGAAAATAGAGCACAGTTTTCGGGGAGGAGATCGAAGCATGAGAACCTTTTAAGTCCTTTGGTCAGACCCGACTTGAAGCTTGATCTGCGACAATGACGGACAGCACAGTTTCGTTATCACTACTAGCCGGGCCTGCCGCGTCCACGCCGTGACCAACGCGGCGTTCTATGTCCTGCGTGAAACGCTCAAGTGCCCGTTGACGTCCAATTACGATCCAATGGGCGATGTATGCCGATCTAATCATTTTCCCGTTTCCGAATTAGTTCCTTTACGGTTGCCGCCAGGCGTCAAGATAACATATACAGCAGCATGCAGGAGTCACTGCAGGCCACCCCCGCGTCTCCTTCACCCCCGGAGCCATCATCCTCCCGTTTGCTTCGCGTCGGTCTCTTCTCGTGGACTCTCGGAGGATTGATTCTGGGCTTCGGTTTATTTCTACTACACTACTAGGATTCGACCTTATAGCTCCTCCTAATCGATACCGGAGAGGAAAGCCGCACCACTATGACCAAGCTAATCGCAGCTCTTCTCGTCGCTCTTCCCGCGGTTTATGGAGCCTCAATTTCTACACTTTACGATGCCCATGATCACTCTCACGATGTTGGCAGGCTACTTCCTAGTAAAACTTGGTATCATGCCGACGACCATCCCGTTCATGCGTTGTTCAAGCGAGCGACAACGGACGGTGCAGACTATCCTGCTGTTGGGTCGCAGGGTTTGTTGCCATGGTCCTTCCACGACCTGTGTTGAAACTAATTTTTGTACTCTTTGCTCAGCATGGTCGGCCCCTTTTCCTGCAAGCACTCCTGACCCGCAAACGCTTCCGGTAGAGTGGGTCAATGCTCTGAATGCAGCAGTCTCAGCTGGGAAAATTCCTAACATTCCACCATCGACACTAAACAATGGATTCCCGACTTATGCTAATGGACTCAATCCTAATGGACCAGGTGTTTGTTCTGGGACATACAAATGCAGGATTTCAGGAGATATTTGGGACGGACCTCCTAATTATTTTGCAGTTTCCTTCGATGATGGTCCCACGCCGGTGAGTTACTGCCCGAAATGTTCTTTGTATTTTATCTCATCTACAGGTAACTAGTTCACAACACCACTTGTTAACTTTTTGGACCAGCACAATGAGTCGGCTACACACTTCATGATCGGGGTCAATATCATCATGAATCCCACCCAGTTTACCGCGGCATTTCAAAGTGGTAACGATATTGCTGTTCATACCTGGACGCATCCGTACATGACAACTCTTAGTAATTTGGACGTTCTCGGTCAGGTGCGTACACATTTAGTTTTTTTCGGCTCACCTCCTAACTTTTCTTGGACAGCTTGGATGGACTACGGAGCTAATACGCCGCTCAACTGGAGGCAGAGTGCCTAAATTCTGGAGACCCCCCTATGGCGATACTGATGTCAGAGTTTCGGCCATTGCGAAAGAGGCAACTTTCATTTTCAGCTAGCTTCCAACTTTATTCTTATCGTCATTTTTAGATTTTTGGTATGCAAACTGTTGTCTGGAACCAAGAGTCGGTCCTTCCAAGTAAAATTTTCTCTGCCTATTGATTTATCTTTGTCACAGTACCGAGGATTGGAGCATCGATTCCGGAGGAACAACTCCGCAGAAAGTCCAAAATAGTATGCAACAGTGGTTGACAGGTAATTTGTTCCAAACGTCGCTATCACCGACCAATAATAACATCGTCTCACGTAGGGCCTAAATCTCCTGGTCTCATTATTCTGGAGCACGAACTTGCAAATAGCACTGTCAGTGCTTTCATGGCGGCATATCCTCTTATCAAAGCAAATGGATGGAACACATCCTCTCTCGCTCAACTTGTAGGAGGCGAGGATGCGTATCAGAATGCTGAGGATTCCACCTCGAATGATGTTATCTCTGCCGGAATTTTAGTTGGCTCGACATCCACTTCGACAAGTCAATCAAGTACCCAAATATCCTCAACTACATCCAGGTTTACAATCCCCTTATAGTCTCTTTGTAAGATTTTCTTCTAACGTACTATTTTATTATAGTACTGTGTCTGTGTCGTCCACATCAACGACAGCCTCTGCAAGCCAAAGTGCCGCGGCTCTGAAATCTAATAATGCAGCAGCACCTATTTGGAACCATGGGTACTATGCATGGTTGATACTACCGCTCATGTGGACTGGACTGGTGACAGTGATCTCCTCGTGGACGTGATCGAACGCCGGAGTCTATTTGCAACATTAATTGTGATAACCTCTAAGTATTCCCTCCTTCTTTTCGCCTATCGTTCAACCTTGGGACGGGTTACATGCGATATTCAGACTATCTCCTAATCCCTTTCTTCCCCCCTCCCCGCATTCATTTCGGCTTATACTTTCGATCCCTTTGTTTTGGACTGACTTGCTTATCTCGGACCTTCATTGCCGCACACCTCCTAAAGCACATAACATCATCTCTCTTCTCCATTGAGTCTCCTAATTATACGTTGGATATTGTCACATACTATTTCAAGCACCTATTCCTCAACTATTTTGGTTTACGCGAAAGTGGAATTTACGACCCATCATTTTTACGCTGCATTATTTTTACGATACATACACCTGGAATATCACGGACGGTTATATATATATACGTTTTTGATTCACGAATTTTTGCTTCCTCCATATTAGTCGCGCGCATTGTCAATCACCATAACTACCTAAAAATGGGATATTGCGCTCGCTGACTCGCCCGTTTATTTAAGAACGGGCACAATGTGCGCCGTGCGAGAGCCACTGATCTCAACAAAGATCTACAAGCCACCAAGTCAATGTCAGAATGAAGGAGGATTTATTTAGAGAAATTATAATTACTCCGGATCCTCGAAACTAGATTTAAGTGATATTCAAAAATACATTGATCATCGGATGGGAGTCGGCGGTGCAATTAGATTATTAACAAGTTGTCGATAGATATGGGGCCGGACTGCCGATCACTTACAAGACAATGACCTGTAATAGTAACAACCGTCAACACCATACATCTGCTCCTGAAAATTGAAATACGAAATCAAGTTGTTTTAAAAATCTGGATATCGTTCATCTGTCATGCAACTAGTACTCATACTAATACAAATGCTGAAAGTCCATGAGGAGGTATGTGTAAATTAAGGATAGAAAAGAAGAAATAATTAATCCGAACGGCAAAGCAAGAAACCCCATGGGAATTTGAGGGAATACAGATATGACACTTCCGATCCGACAGAACATTGCAAAAGAAAGCTGCTGGCAGCAATAAAAAAGCAAGCAATAGGAGAAAACTCAAGCCTAAATAAAAAAAATCTGGCTACTTCTTTGCAGCCCTCAACTGCGCCCTCAGGACCCCATTCTCATTCTGCATTGAGTTCAACTCATCTAGCAGAGCAATACGTTGTGACTGCTCTGATGAACGCATTGCATCAATCTCATCCTGAGCGGCCTCAAGAGCGGTTTTGCATTCCGCAAGCTGTGCTTCAAGCTGCTTCCGTACCATCTCAGGGGCGGAGGCAGCTTCCTCCGCCAGGGTAAGCGTCCGCGCGCTGAGAGTGTTGTTGGCTTCGGTGAGCTGGCGGCACGTTTCGGCCTGCTCGGCAGCCTGCATCTCCACGTCGTGCTTTTCGGCCGTGATGCGCTCAATGGCTTCTTGCAGGCGCTGCAATTCCTCCTGCCTAAAATATCCATGCCACAATTAGTGTCAGAACCGAGAGAAGAAAATTTGAGAAAACGTACATCGCAGCACCCCGCGCAGCCATCGCCATATTCCTCTCCTCCAGAACCCTCACCTGCTTCTGGTACGTCTCCAGCGCAGCATTCCCATCGTACGCGAGCTTCTGCGCTCTCTCCGCGTTCTTCTTCAGCAAATCGTGTGCCTGCGCGAACCGCACGAGGCGCTCGATCAATGCACGGTCGTCGTTAACGAGTGCCTGCACGCGCTGCGCGAAGCCCTCGATCGTGAAGTTCCCGTTGCCAAATTTCGGCGAGGCGGGTGTCTGGCGGTCACCATAGAGGGACTTGAGCGAGCGCACGTCGAGGTCGGAGAGGGAGCTGACGGTTCCTGAGCCGGAAGAGGTGCTTGGTGTAGGCGAGCCCGTGCGGAAGGCGCGTTGTGAGGCGTTGGAGCCGAATTTTGCGGCGCGAGCTTCGGGGGAAGGGAGGATGGTCCAGAGCGGCTGAAGGATGGAGATAATCCGACTAACATCGGGCTCCCCGGACGCGGTTGTGAAGTCTGGAGGAAGACTGGTAGAAGGTGTCATTGGAGAGCGTAGTGAGGCATACATGTCCGCCTGCTGTAAAACATTGTTGGTTCAATCCACATGATATAACAGGGAAGAGAAAAAAACTTGTACCTTGAACCTCGACTCCATAGACATCGACTCCTTCTTCGCCATGTCCCTCTCCCTCCTCACCTCCTCTAAGTCCCGCGCCAAAGCCTCACGCTTATCCAGCCCACTCCTCACATCATCTTCCAGCCTCCTCCTTGTCACTTCCCACTCGGCCTGCGCCAGCGCATGCGCCTCCAGCTTCCCATGAACCCCCACTAAATGCGTCCCTACGCTCTCTAGCAAGCCCTGCAACGATCCATCTCGTGAGAATAGCACGATCCCGTGCGTCGTCACCAGCGTGCGCAGTGCCGCGAGCCCATCATCCAGCTCCTGGTTCGCCTTCTTCAACAACCCCTGATCTATCTCGCGCATCCGATCCATCTCCTCCTGCAACCGCGCGAGATCCTCCATCTTTTCCTCCTCAGCCTCTGAGCGTTCCCGCTCCCACGCGGCACGATCGGCGTCCCATTCCTGCTGGATCTCCTCCAGCTCGTGCTGCTTCTCCTCCAATTTCCGCCGGCTCTCCTCGCGCACTTCCTCGAGGATCTTCCCCGTGCCTTCTGCCTCCCCACTCCGTGCTTCCAACTCTACCACCCGCGCCTGCAGCATCTCTACCTCCCGTCCTTTCTCCTCCCAGAGCGCTTTTTCCTGCTCCCATACTCTCTTCTCCTCAAGCAGCTGCTGCACCTCCGCATCCATCCCTTCCAATCTCGGCAGCTCCTTCTCCAGCGCTGAAATTGTCTCCTCCGCGCTCTGTAGGTCCATGCCCATCATTGTCTCCACCTCCTGCTTCTCAAGCTTCATGAGAGACAAATCACGCGCCATCTCCGCCTGCTTCTTCCCTGCCGCTGTGAGGCTCTCCGTTGCTGCTTTAAGCTTCTCTTCCAGGGCAGCGATTTCCGCAGCTGCCACTTCGGGGGACAGCTTCTTCCGAGGTACCACCGTCTCGGCGTGCCCTGCGAAGAGATGCGCGCCGTCGAAGCGCGAGGCGGAGGCAAGGGCGGAGGATGAGGACGCGCCGGTAGCGGAGGATGTCGTCGCGGGGCTCATTAGCGTGCTGCGGTTCGAAGAGTCGTACCCTGAGTCCTCCGCTGGACCAGCCATCTTCTTTTCCATGCTGCGCACAGAGAGCCCAAGTACAGCGGCGCGATGTTCGACAAGCTTCTTATGCAGGTCACTTGCCCGCTCAGTGACGCGCCAGAGTTCCTTTTGCGCAGCCTCGACGCGGTGGTTGGCGGCTTCAAGTTGCTCCTCAGTCTGCTTGGAGACTTTCTTGTGGGAGGAATTTACTTTCGACAGGGAGATGGCCGCGTCGCGGATTTTGGTTTCTAGTGAGAGTTTCTTGGTCATAGCTCCAATACGGGAGGTCAGAACTTGGTGCTCCTATAGTTAAATGGGATATTAGCGCGAAATGTACTATATTGGACGTAATATAGCAACGAGCCTTTTTGATTTCCTCGACGTCTTCTGAGCTAAGAATTTCGTATTCGCGACTCTCGACGACTGCTTCACTCGCCAGGAGGCTCATAAGCAGCTCGTCTCGGGTATTGGAGAAGCCAGACGAGCGTTTCCATTCGGAATCATTGACCGATTTGCGGGTTATAATGCGGTTGGTTGGTACCCGGGGAGAGGAGGGCCCAGAAGCGGGTGAGCTGGGGCCATTGAGATTGGAGCGGCCCACGGATTGGGGAGAATAAGATGACTGATTGCGTGAAGCAAATCCATTCGGAGCACGATTGGCTTGTGGAGAGGGGGAGTCGTTGAGGTCGTCGTTAGGAATGCTTTGCTGCTGAGATCGGCGTTCTTTGCTGAAGAAGAGGCTGGCGGTAGTCTTCGGGCTGGCCTCAGGGGGCTGCGATGATTGAGCGGGAGATGGAGGCCAAGTTGGGCCCGACTTCGAGGCAAAGGCGAGTGGGAGTGTCTGTGGGCTTAGTGGCTGGGCTTCTTGCTGCGCTGGAGACGGCGGCGAGGAGCTTGTCGCTGCGCCCAGAAGCCTGCGCACACCGTTCATCCCTGAAATCCCTAGTGCGATCGGTCAAGTGGTAATCAGCGTTGACACCGTTGCCCAGCTGTTGTATTATTTACAGACCGGCAGCGCGGTAGGCGGGAGGCATCCGTGAGGAGTAACCCTAACCCTAAATATAGCATCGGTTACCGTGCTCATCTCGCCTAACGGACCCTAACCTGTCAACTAAATCTTACCCCGCGTGAGCCAAGGGTGAGCTATATTTCGTCTCATATTTTACACAGATAGAAACAAGACTAGTTATACAAGTATGTCTGTGGTTTCCTACCTTTGTTCAAGCACCCAACCCGCCGAACACAATCAACTTCACGTTCATATACTCGTCGATCCCGTGCGGGCCTCCCTCTCTCCCCAGTCCGCTCTGTTTAACCCCTCCGAAGGGAATCACAGCCTGGCTGATCAGACCAGTGTTTGCGCCAACCATGCCCACTTCCAGCTTCTCCGCCACGCGCCAGATCCTGCCAATGTCTCTTGAGAAGAAGTAGCCGGCGAGCCCAACCTCGGTGTTGTTCGCCAGGCGAAGGACCTCTTCCTCCGTCTCGAACTTGCACAGCGCCGCAAGAGGCCCAAAGGTCTCCTCGGTGTTAAGGACAGCGTCGTTGGGGACTTCGCTCAGCACGGTGGGCATGAAGAAGGTGCTATTGGGGAGGGCCTTCCCACCGACGAGGACTTGGGCACCTTTGGAAACGGCGTCGGAGACGTGGCGGCTAACTTTCTCGAGGGCACGGTCGTGGATAAGCGGGCCGTGGGTGCTGTAAATATTGGAGCATGGTCAGTATTCGTAAGGCTAAGTAAATAGCGAAGTTACTAACGTTCCCTCCTCGAGTCCATTGCCGACTTTAAAGCTGGCCACCCTCTCAGCCAGGCGCGACGCAAATTCGGCATAAATGGACGACTGAACATAGATCCTGTTCGCACAGACGCAGGTTTGACCGCTTCCACGGAATTTGCAGAGGATAGCAGCTATTATTACACGTTAGAGCAAACTTCTGCACAAAAGACAACGTAACCTACCATCAACAGCTTCGTCAATGTTAGCATCATCGAACACAATGAAAGCTGCGTTGCCACCAGCTTCAATGGATATCCTGCAAGGTCATGGATTTAACGATTGTGTTATCATAGTGAGGAACAAAAGAACATACTTCTTCAAAGTGGTAGCGGCCAAGCCATAGAGCAACTTCGCAACGGGAGTGGATCCAGTAAAGCTGACTTTCTTAACGATAGGGCTTTGGCACATTTCCTTGCCAACTTCAATCACATTCTTTTGCGTCGTGACGATGTTGATGACACCGTCCGGCACTCCAGCGCGTTTGCCCAGCTGGCAGATGCTTGATATCAACAGAGATCCAGTGGAGTGTGTGTGCGACGGCTTACCTCTGCAAGGGCGAGGCATGAGAATGGGGTTTCTGGAGGTGGCTTAATGACAGCCGTGCAGCCTGCTGCAAGGGCTGCACCTAACTTGCGGGTGATCATTGCGGAGGGGAAATTCCAGGGTGTGAGGATGGATCTATGGAAACAGTTAATTAGTGACCGACGATATTTTCACCGTTATGTTATGCATACACAACACCTAAAATATAAATTGTATTAGTTGGAGTGTTCAATAGGACGAGCGAAATAGTGCTCACCAACGGGCTGCTTTATGGTCAGGTTACGAACGCCCGGCGTGGCGGATGGTATTTGCTCTGCTCATCATGTCAGCACTAGAAATGAGATAATTGAACAATATGCAAACTCACGTCCATAGGCACGAACCGCTTCCTCAGCTAAATTATACATTGAGCCAGGATACTAGCATCGTAAAGCAAATAACCCACCATACCACTACGTGCACAATGTTTAGGTGTGTTAAATACTATACGGCAATGGCGGAACGTACCTCAAGGAAGGACGCGCTGTAAGCATTTTCGCCCTATGATTCGTATAGAGTCAATAATAGAACGGATGAACAAAAGAAACATGCGCCACGGTGACCCACCTTGGCTTCCAGCAACGGCTTTCCGTTCTCCAGGGTCTAAAAATACACGGGATGTTGAGGACATGAATGACGTAAGGGATAATGAGGAACTTACGATCAGGCGACCCAAGTCATCCTGGTGCTCTTGCATAAGCTGGAAAAACTTCATGAGGATATCATGGCGTTGCTGACCCAATGCTCAGTTCAAAAACGCGTAGAGTATGGACTAGACACACCTTGGCCGTTGTTTTGCTCCAAGAAGGAAACGCCTTCGCTGCTGCATCAATGGCTTCTTTTGTTTCTGCTAAGCCCATTTCTGGAACAGTTCCCAGCTCCTCATTGGTGGCAGGATCTTGAGGTGGGTTGGGCTTCGTCAATGGCAGGAAGACGACGAGCAAGCAAACCAACGACTCACTGGTCACAACGATCGTTTCGCCGCTCTTTGCATCAACCCACTTCCCGTCGATTAGAGCCTGGAACTTCACGAGGCTTGGGTCTTTGAGACCGAACTAATAGATAAGAAGACTTTCGTGAGTCCATTGCGAGTATGTACGGAACACATAGGTGTGTGGAGTTGAACGAACCACTGAAGCTTGAGAGCTCGCCATTCTGTACCGTGGGTTTGGGATATTCGGAGGGTATGTCAGGTATATTGCAGGGTGCTTGAGTAGAGTCGAGAGACTGGAAGAGAGACGAAAGGAGAACGAAGAAGGTAAACGCATCCGAGCCATGGCAGGGGCCATAAACCGGACGGAAGAGGTGGTGGGTACCCGGTCGATGTCACGATCGGCGGAGGAATGTGATCAAGTGATCGGGGTGCTTACCTAATCGCGGCTGGATTGACGCGTTGCTCGCCGGCAACGCGGTATTCAACCTTTGGCCATCTGCTATCCACGACTCTCAGCTTGTCAACACTCTAATCGCCCACTTGGTACCTCCGAGCCGTATATCAACTTCGCTGATTGGCACGTACGAGAAGCTTCACCGAGCCGGTCATACAGAACAGGCTAGGAACAGGCGCTTGATTTGAATCCTGAATTGCGTATTCACCTACTTATAGTGACGCCTTCAGGCAACCTTATACTACCCCAGCTTACGGACGCTTTCCCGGCACATCCGACGGTATAACTTCCTAACACTCTAACAAACCATGAAGCGGCCCAATCCAGGCGATAAATCCGACGGAACGAGCAAATCACGAGGAGGTGCATCATCTAAAAGGACGAAGTCAAGTCAGGCGTGCACGGCTTGCAGGCGACATAAAACCCGCTGTGAACTTCTCGAACCTGGTGTGACTTTGGGTGCCGCATTGAAATGTCACCGATGTAAAGTGCTTAATGTTGAGTGCTCGTTCGAAACCTCCGACTCCATTCATATCATCCAAAATCTCCAACCTTCACCTTCTGAGCCTGAGACTGCTTCTGAGACATTATGCGCGAATAGCAGCCTATCGTGCAACGAGGATTCCAATAATAGTGGGATAAGCCCCCCTCCCGCGATTTTAGCATGTGGACGTATGTATACCGTCCAAGTCCCAGCACGAGCATTGCATTCGAGTGTTCTGCGTGATCCTCAATTCGGGAAAATGAAAGTGCACGCGGAGGATTTGGTCCCTTCTCCTGCCTCTCTGTGGGGCATCATGGATATGCCTGCAGGATTCGACTGGACAGCCAAGCCTATTTTGGCTCTTCAAGAATTGACGAAGGTCGCATCCCCCCAACAACCTTCAGCCCCAGTACACCTTGGACCTTATGATCATCTTGGAACTATCTTGTCTTCAGAACAAATTGCATTCCTTCTAAATATGTATGTGATTTTTGTGGGGCAATCACATATCATTCTAATAGTATCTCTCCTTTGCCAGCTTCGAGGTCAAATACGAGCCTTGGATTTATATCGAGACACGTCCAAGTACAAGTGATACCCCACTTCTAAATCTAGTCCGATGTCTAGTGGCATCTCGTCATCTTGAACCAGATGCTCGTGCCAGAGTGACTCCCCAGCTGCAGAAGCTAACGGAGGACGCCTGCCTTCAGCAAGTATTCAACCCCGCACCGTCGTTGGAATATGTAGAGGCTCTCCTTATTCTCTCCTTATGGTCGCCTGTGGGTGGGACATTGGAGCAAGAATCTCGAGATCCTCGCTTGTTGATCTCGTCTGCGGTTACTACTGCTATCAATCTTGACGTCTTGCAGGCACCTCAGAAAGTTATCTCCCTCCGGGAAAAGGAAAAGGCACAAAACGGACTTTTGCCAGCCGAGGAGAAAGAGCTTTCTGAGGCGATCTTTAAATCTGGTTGGGTGAGTTAAATATGGCCCTATCTTCGATCAAATGCTATAAGCTGAAAGTGTCGTTTAGTCGTTGCGACTGGCGACAGTAGAATCAATGTAAGTGGCTTTGTCTGATTTTTATTCATGTACTTAGCGTCCTTTAGGCTTTGTCTAGGCACTGGACGTCAGCCTTTATCTCGTCATTCCGACGAGAATTTTGAGGCACTGAACATAGATGCCAACTGTACGTTGGATAGTTCACGGCAGACGCGGCTTGCCATAGCAGCCAAATTATTTGAGTGGACAGAAAGGGGGCTCAAGATGCGCCTTGAAGATCTGAACCTGATGATATTCCAAGCCGAGGCTGCAGAAGTCATAGTCCAAATGGAGTGTATTAAACGATTTATAACGCCCCAGACAGGTCAGCTGCTTGTACATTGTATGCAAAGCACTGTTCTAACCACCCTCATCCTAACAGTTGTAGCCCCTTACGACAATGCGCACTTTCACATTCTTCTCGTACAACACTTTGGGTGCAAACTCATAGTCCTGCATCATTTCCTGCAGGAGCTCCGCCGAGTTTTTGAGCCAATTCAGAAGCCTTGGTTCCGTCTTGAAACCGACAGGAATGCATCCGTTATTTGCTTAGTTAGGGATACAATCGGGTCGGCGGAAGGTGTCCTCACGAACTTCCTCGCATGGCACGACCACAGTGCGCTCGCTACCGTTCCCGACAGCGTCTTCTATCTCATTTCCTTCGCGGCGGCGTGGCTCGTCATCTCAAATTTCACGATGTATAAGACGCATGCGGCCCAGCTCGGCGGATCCTGCAATCGGCTCATACTGGCAACTATTCCACGACTCTCGGCGATTGCTCTGTCGCCCGACCACGCTCCTGCTAAATGCTCACGCGTTATCTCTGCTCTCTATGCATCTTGGGAGAAGCTCGTAGGCGTTTCTACCCCTGCTACCTCTACTAATGGCAGTGGTGCTCAGCCTACAGTGGGAGGACAGTCTACTTCTGCTTTTCCGATGCCCGATGTTCCCTTCACACACCCCGGACAACCCTCACTCGATACTCATAATCCTGCAGATTCCCACTTTTCCATGCCGGCTTTTGACGCTGAACAGCCTCACTTCGAAGACGTCTTTAACTCGGAATTATTTGCGGAGCCTGACTTCTGGGCGACGTTTATGGCGAGTATTACCACCGGTACAGTAGAATCACAATGACATCCTGAACGAGTCCTTCTGTGTCTATATAACCATGATATGTGTTTCCCTCTTTCTTCTCTAGGCATATTATTCCCGAGACTAATGGATTTCAATCTACTCAGTGCTAATAGAACATTTATTCATTTTACCAAGATTCGCCTGCAATGATGTTTGCAGGGTTCACGATTAACCCCAGCCTTGGTGGTGCATGCTCGTCAATAAGTAATCTAGCAAGAAAGCGGTGCCCAAAGCCGCGACTTGCGGGCCACAACCAGGGTAGAGATTGAATGGCCCTGATGAGGCCTAGCTGAGTTCAACAGCCGAGAACTTATGCAACTTTACAACCACCCGGAATCTCAACTACTCATGATAGACCAGACCATTCCACTCCATGAAACGCAGCCAAACTGACCGTCCCGACGGAACACTCACTTCAACCCGCAGCGGTGGCCCCGCGAAAAGGACGAAATCAAGCCACGCATGCGCATCTTGCCGGAAGCACAAGACGCGTTGTGAGGCTTAAATTGGTGCTGCCGATATCCCGGGCTCTTCGTTATCGGTGTAAAGTTCTCGACCTCGAACGCTCGTTCCAGGATTTCCGACGGGCACCACGCTACAAGCTCAGAAGTAGGAGATGCTCCTTCGGTTGCTAGCACATGGATCTCGGGGAAAGCACCTCACGCAGTCGATGATGGAGTCTGATAACAAATCTCATTCAACTTCAACATCAATCCCTGCACTGACAGACTATAAGCTATTGGCATAAAACTTGAGCATTTGGTTCCTTCCCAGGATTCGTTATGGAGTATTATGGATGCATCGGGCGTATTTGACTAGACGGCGACGCCTATCTTGGCCATTCAGGAGTTGATTAAGTTAGCGCCTATGGAAGCACCAGTCTCAGTACAGCTCGGTACAAATAAGAACTTGTGAACCATCCTATCGTGTAAACAGATTGACTTCCTGTTGGATGCGTAGGGGCTCATACATCTCCTACTTCAGAGGCGACATCTCCCTTCTGGAACTAGTCCGCTGTGTTGTGCCCTCTCGACACTTTGATCATGACGCTCGCGCCCAAGCCAGTCCCCATTTGCAGAAACTAATGGAGGTCTACCTGCAAAAAATCTTCAGTCCTGCGCCGTCTGTGGAGCAAGTGGAAGCACTGGCCATTATATCACTGTGGCCTTCATTGTGTTCCCCAGCGCAGAGCGACCCTCGCGATCCTTGCTTGATGGTCACGTCTGCTGTTAGTATTGCGATGAATCTGAACATTCCAAGAACGTCTGAACAAGAGATTTTAAGCTGCGCGAACGATAGAAGACGCATTATGTTACTCCTGATATGTCAACTGCGGAGCTTCCTACTCCGGTCGAGAAATGTCTTCTGATAAGGAGTAGTCTGTATTTGCCATGGTGCCACCTCTACTAACTCTAACGGCATTGTATTGGATGAAGTTGTGTACCTCAGAAGCGTTGTAAGCAGTCCAATCTTTTGAACCATAAAAACTTACATATATCTTCCACAGCACCTGTCTAGGAACCGGTTGCATACCACTATCCAGCTGCTCTGAGACGGGCTACAAAATGCTGAGCCTCGGCGCATACTCCGCAGTAGATAACGCGAGGGTAGAGGTGCAATAAATCGACGCAAGCATATCAGCCTACCCAAGACTCCCTCAACCTTCACCTGGAATGCAAGGAGCTTAGAACGTTCTAGTTTCACTTTACTGCCCACTTCCATTGCTTCGAGCAGCCTGGATGTGATGCACAATCGTGTTTCCAGGTCGGTTAGATCAACATTGCGATAAATAGCTCCAAATTGCTTACCCGCGTTTGTTATCAGATTTATTGCCCTAGGATAAGTTACTATTCCACACACTCTTCCTGAAATACCATGCCTGCCGGCTCCTCTTCCTGCACCACGTCCTCCAGGATGTCTGGCGTGTATATGATCATAACGAAAAGCCCTGGTTTGCATCTCAATTCGACGCAGCAGACGCTGTAACCTGCGCCGAAGCCATCTTCACCTCCCTCTTCGAATGGCAGCCCATCAGCACACTTGTCAGCCTCCCGGACACCATATTCAATCTCATCGGCTTCGCCGCCTCGTGGCTCATCATGTCCAATTTCTCGATGTACCAGCTGTACAAGTCCCAGCTCGGGAGGGCCGTACAACCTTTTCCTGACGATGACCATATCGCTCCTGCAGATCGCCGTGGCGCCTCACCACCCGGCGGCGAAATGCGCGCAGCTGGTTTCGGCGTTGTATGCATCATGGGAGAAGCTGGCGTTGGGAAAGGATGGGGAAGTGTTGGCGGATATTACGAGCGGGTCGGCGGGGATTCCGATGCAGCCTTGGAGGATTCCTCGGTTTATAATGGGCAGTTTTACGTCCCTACAGAGTTATCTCCGCAGGCGACGTGCAACAACATGCCTGGATCTGAGTCTTTGTCTTCTTTATCGACGCTGGGGGGTGTAGATGAGCAGAAATCGAACTTGGATACGACGTTGTTCCTAGATAATAAGTTCTGGTCGATATTCTTGTCCAACATCACCTCAATAACGCCTGATAGTAACGGGGAGAATTCAATGTAGATTACTTCTATTTCAATACCTTACATAGACACACCATATACGAATACCCTATCGCATATAGTTAAGTTAGTGCTTCTTTCCTCTTGCTGTGCTTTTCTTCGCGTCTGGCACATCGAGAAAGCCTCCAAGCTCTAATGCATTGCGCGCCGCTTGATTGATGTGCTTGAATCGGTCCGGGCCGAGATGTATACCCCCGAAATAGCGAGTAACCACGACAAGGACATTGTTTACCTCCTAATTATCACAAGTTAGAATTGATATCCAGACCGATGGCGGAAAGACCAAGCACAGACCAATATCTGGAGAAGATGGGCCAGACGACCCCCAGCTGCAGTTTCGCCATCATCGTCGTTGTCTTTTGAATAGTTCAGCAAGTTCTCGATGGAATGAGGAAAAGAAAAGCACCTTGGTGAAGAAGATTCCCAGTTTGACATCTCCAGGCATTGATAATAGGATGGGCAGCTCGAGATATTCGTCTATCGGACATAATATGAGAAAGAATGAGAGGAACCTAAGCCATAGCATGAGTAAAAATACAAGAATACCGGGAGGCCACAGCATGCTTACCTCCGAGGGATCGGATATTCGACAAGCACGGCCAACGAAGGCGCTTTTGCGGTCTAGGATGGGTTCAGCGACATGGATGGTAATTCCAGCAGGAATTGCAGTGGGGGGAATGTCATGCTCTGGCGATTCATGGCGCATTTCTATTTCCCTCGGTGCAGGCCCGGAGGAGCTCGCTCGGGACAGCGTGTCTTCCTTTTCGTCTTCGCGCAGGAGTTCACCTGCTTTTTCGGCACTGAGGCGCTCCTCGTACCAGGATGTACACCGTTCTAGGACGCTCTGTAGCCCGTCGAATACGCACACGGCGTCTGGGGACCACTCGACTCCGTTCACGGATATATACGTTCGCAGGATGGATCCAAAGAGGTTGGAGTCCGCGCCGAAGGCACCGATGTAGCGAGAGAGAAGCTGGAGCTGCGGCGCGGATGATGCAGGGTAACTTGTTGGGAGTGAGACGAGGACTCGAACTGTGACGCCCTCATGGGGAGATGCGAGGCTGAATTTTATTATCCAGTAGCTCAAGAGTTGATGTGAAGTGACTCACCTTAGGTTGATTTCATATCGTATTGTCCCAGCGTCGTGGGCGCCATTTGAAGATCTGCTTCGCGGCTCTTTGGAAAGAGGATGCCAAAGACGGACAGCATCGTCGCCGTAGATAGACTGCAGAACTATCGTGTCCTACACGGTCAGCTGCATACTCCCGCAATATGACATGCTATTGCTCACCCTCTATCTCCGACGCAACAGACTCGCGTTCGGGTTGCTGGGAGAGCTCTGCGATGAGGTCTTGAACTTCCTGGGCGTAGTCCTTGTCATCGCTGGTGGAGGAGGAGGAACGAGACATAATCCAGTTATCTAATCACTCCGTCCAATCAGGTAGCCGGTAATTGCCTCCGACGGCAACATTCAACTTCATCCGCTACCGCGACCTCGACTCGGGTCCCACAAAGTACAACTTGCTCGTATCTGCTACCTGTCACGCGACATAACTATATACCAATAATATTTCCCAAGATATAATGTCTGGAGCGCATTCAGTGCGCGTTGTCGTTCGACTGCCTTACAACCGTCCGGATAACACGTCTAGCGATCCTCCGCGGGTACGTCTGAATATGCAAAGCTCGTGGAAATGACTACAGCATAGTCTTGTCCCAGATAGAATGGACGGCAGAGAAGGCAGATATTTTGTGGAAGGTCATTGAGCGGTCTCGGTCCAGTGATAGTGGAGGTGCCGATTGTGAGTAACTCCTCATATCTACCCAAGACCACTGTTGTTGCTGACACGTACGTTCAGGGAAAGGACTGGCGGCTCATCTCGAAGTTCCCCTACCCTATATATTATACAGAGTTCATGCCCGATTTCAAGAAGAAATTCGCGGGCTAAAGGACATACAAGGAGCTCTGAGCCCTTCTGCAACCCAACCTCCGAAGCCTTACGGCGAACTCTCCCCTGTTGAAAAGCTCACACTTAATACGGGGCGGTCTTCCAGCCATCTGGCTGTCAGTAGCCGCCTTTCGTCCTCATCACGGCTCACGACACCCGTGAGCGTGCGTGCACGCCTCAGCTCCCTGGGCAACAACTCGCCCCGTCCTAAGAAGGCGACATCATCTTCAACACTAACTGGGACCGTGCAGACCATCAAAAAGCCCCACATCCCTCTACGCCCGCCCTCAGCCTCATCCTCCGATGACGAGATGGACTCAGAAGACGAGGAAATCGCGAAGGAAGAAGAGGCCGACCGAACCGCAGAGGAGCAGCACGCCCTCGACCGCAAGCTCCAAGATCTGCAGATGATGATGACGAACGAGACTCTGGGGCTCGTCAGCACCACTCGTCCCAGGGACAAAGGCAAGGCCGTCGACCGCGGGAGACTGAGCATCACCATGCCCCGGTCGGCGACGGGGAGCTACAGGCAGGACGGATTCATGAGTCAGAGCGTGTCCAGCCGGAGCGGGAGCCACAGCATGTCGAGTACGAGCTCCCCGCAGGGGTCGATACCTGATATCCCGTCACCTCCCCTGGATTCGCAGCCGCATTCGCCTATTAGTAAGCACCTGTCCCCGACTAAGTCGTCGAGCCCGCCGGCGGTGTCTCCGCGTAGTGCTCATGGGTATTCGCAT
Organism: Nidula niveotomentosa; assembly: GCA_036937135.1. Lineage (NCBI taxonomy): Eukaryota > Fungi > Basidiomycota > Agaricomycetes > Agaricales > Nidulariaceae > Nidula > Nidula niveotomentosa. Next base: position 90,277 of record JASFDE010000008.1, read on the forward strand.
CGACGCTATGGCCCGTTAGTCGACCGAAGCAGTGAGCCGGGCAGCAGCTATGGGTCTGAGGCCTCGAGTTTCAGTGATATCAGCGGTAATATTCTGTTATTCTCTGTTGAGTTTTAGGCTCATATTACTGGTTTCGCAGACGCCAGTCTGTCTGCATCCGCGCTGGAGAGCGCGTTGATGTCCAACATTCGCGGCAATACATCACGGTTGTAAGTGCCCTACCGATTATTTTACTCTTATCACTCATACCTGATTTCGCAGATCGCATTTTGCTAGAAGTAGATTAGGAGGGAGAGGCAGTGGGATCCCTCACTAGGCCGTAGGTGACGTGGACAAAGTATTTGTAAGATAGTCAGTAGCAGAAATAGAGATGACGCGTCCCGTTGACGCGTCCTGACTCGCTAGATAGCTTGCGCGTACGAGGACGTGTAGACGCGACAGATCTGTAATCACTTCCTTCTAGCAACTTCCGTCACACAAAGGCCGAAGTACAAATGTAACGCACGCGACTATGTGCAGCCCTCTTTTCATTACCGCTTGAGCCCGTCTTGTCCCTATAAAATCTCTCTCCACCTCTTCCCACACGAAAAGTATACCTGTCAGTCCGAACTCAGCTGTCCCCTTACATATTACTATTTGGACACACCCAGGCCAATCCAATCCAAGTTCTCACTGTTCACATCCCTCTCTATCTACGCCCCAGATCGCATTCTATTCCAGTCCTACATTATCATACACTTACACTCCTTTCACCGCTATGGAGCTGACGTTCGTGACCGACCTCGGGCAGCCGTTCGTCGTCGAGATCGACCCGAATATGGAGCTGGAGAACGTCATGGCGCTACTGGAGGCGGAGGTGCGTGGCCTCCCATATGCTCGCGCGAGTAGGGCGATTGCTAACTTCCTGTGCTGGTAGTCCGGCATACCTGTTGCTGAACAGAGCATATCATATAATGGGCGAGAGCTGGACAACCAGAAAGCGACGATCAGGCAGCTGGGTGTGGAGGGTAACAAGGTGATGCTCCAGCTGAGACGGCGGGTGGCGAATGTTTCTGGGGGACGGTGAGCTTCGCTCTTATACCCTGCTTGGGGTTGGTGCTGACTGTTGGTTGTATGAAGACCTGTTGAGCAGGATGCAGAGATGATGCGGTTGACGATACTAGGCGATCCGGAGCTCATGCGCCAATTGCAAGAGGTAGGCCTCTACCATACCTTAGCTACAACCCTACTCTAATCTCTACATCCTCCCACCAGGCACAGCCCGAACTCGCGCAAGCTGCCCAGTCCAACCCCGCGCGGTTCGCCGAGCTCCTGCGCCAGACGCGTGAGAAGCAGTACCAGGCCGAGATCGAGCAGCAGCGCGAGATCGAGCACCTAAACGCGGACCCGTTCGACGTCGCGGCGCAGCAGAAGATCGAAGAGGCGATCCGCCAGCAAGCAGTCATGGAGAACATGCAGCATGCGCTGGAGTATTCCCCGGAGAGCTTTGGGAGGGTGACGATGCTTTAGTGAGTGAATAAGTTTTATAAGTATGTGATAGGTTGTGTTAATGGAGTGACAGTATAAATGTGGAGGTCAATTCGAAACCGGTGAAGGCGTTCGTGGATAGTGGTGCTCAGCAGACAATCAGTGAGTTCTATGATCCTGTTACTTAGACGTTAGCTCATTTTCGGTTTAGTGAGTCCCGAATGCGCAGAGGCATGTGGGTGAGTGTCACCGACTCTTCTTTCAATTTCATTACCTAACTCTATACGAATAGAATCATGCGCCTGCTGGATAAGAGGTTCCATGGTATCGCGCGTGGTGTAGGTACCGCCAATATCCTCGGCAGAGTGCACAGTGCACAGCTCAAACTTGCCGACCTGCACCTCCCCTGTTCCTTTACCATCATGGAGGTATGTGATCCACATTTCCGTATACGAAAATTTGCATACTTATTGCTGGGATAGGGCCGCGACGTTGACCTCCTCCTTGGCCTCGACATGCTCAAAGCCCACCAAGCCTGCATCGATCTCGAAAAGAACGTTCTGCGCATCCAAGGACGCGAAGTGCGCTTCCTCTCTGAGCACGAGCTCCCCGACAAAGCGCGCGATCCGCAGGAGCCTCCCGTAGATGAGTTACCATCCTCGTCTGCTGGCCCATCTTCGGGTCCTGGACGCGCAGCCTCGAGCCGGCCGTTTCCCGGTGGAGGCAGCACGCTTGGTGCATCTCCAGCTCCGGCCCTTCCTCAAGGACGAAGACCTGCACCCCCTTCTCGGCAATCCGGCGGTGGACACCCGGAGCAGAGTATACGCATTCTGATGGACTTGGGCGTGACGAGGGAGGTGGCAATCAGTACGTTGACTGCAGCGGGTGGAAATGTGGATGTCGCTGCATCCTTGCTCTTCTGAACTCTATATACGCAAAATTTTGGACTCATTTCTATAGATAATATAGCACGAAAACAATGTAACAGTAGGAAGTGTACAAATAGTCGATACAGTTTAGGATTCTGTAAATACATCCAGCCAAGCAGTGCGAAAAGAGCGAAGGGTGCGTATATATATGGAGTGCTTAAATAAGGCTGACTCTAGTCCGTACGAGCCCTCCGCGCCAGTTATGCATCCCGGCAGATCGATGGTGTGACCAGTCGCCTTGCATGCGAGCGAATGCGTCCTGAATATGCTCTGGGCGAAGCGCAGTCCGTGCTTCTGGAGGTGGCAAGAAGAGGGAATTCACAGGAAGGGTATATTCAGCATCGTCATCTGGAGAATCTTCGCGTCGGCGTTTGTCAACGGGGCCACCAAGACTGTGGTTTGCTTTCCGCTTCCCCATCACCGGTGAGGTGTAATCTTCACGTAGGTATGATTCTTCTAGTGATTTCTTGACTGCCAAACCTGCGAGGGTGAGGGAGCGGACCATCTCGAACGCCAAAAATCCGACGATGTCGACGGTGTCGTCGCCGGCTTTTAGGTCCAGATGTGGTGGAAGGTTGAGGAATTCGCGGAATCGTTTAGCTGTCCAACGAATGTAACGTTAGGAAATGCTTGATTAAGCTGCTTTGATATTCACCTTTACGGTAAGTAAATGAGGCTTGCCGACAGTCAGAGTAGTGCTGGTACTCTTCTCTTGTCATTTGGCGAGTGGCTTCGTCAGCTTCCTACAAGGACCAAGGAAGCGTTAGAAACTTCCTAAAATTAAGAATATAAAATATACCTTAAGCCGCAGGATTGATGCCTCGTGAGCTTCGATATCGTCCTCGTCCTCTTCGTCGTCAGACTGATGTCCGCTTTGTCTCAAAACTTCAGAGTATATTGTTGTAATCTCCCAAGGCAGCTTGATCGTAATCTTCTGAGCTTTTGCAGTAAGCTTGTCTGAGATGAAGTGGCACGTGTCAGGCGTTTTGATTTCAGAACTTGTAGACAAAGGACGCACCGTCAGCTCCGTCTTCCAGTGTCTCAACTTCCACGCCACCGCCTCCATCTCCCCCTGAATCTTTCGCATGCTTTCGGACGTCTTTCCATGAGAGATATGTTCGCAGTCGATTGACCTTCCCTCGGTCATGTCGAATGAGAAATATGAGATCCTCTGCTGAAAGATATCTGGCGCCACGACGCGTCGCTAGCGCGCGAGCTTGAACAATCTGTAGGTGAAGCGGTAAGACGCGAGACAAAGATGCAACTGTTAATGACATACAAGCTCAATAATCTGACTTCGAACAATGTCCTCCACAAGATTCACAGTGTCTGGATTAGGGTCTTGGACCTCGCCGAAGACAAACATCTGAGCAGGAACTTCAGGTCAGTTCACTGCGAAAGAGTCACTTGAAATACACACCCACCATTTGCGATATTTCCTGGGTATACTTGTAATCTCGAATAGGCCCCATATCACCTTGTATTCCTTTCTTCATTGCTGCCATTTCTGAGCGTGATGACATATGAAGTAGGTCGACAATACAATGGGCGTGCTGGACCGCGAGAGCCGGTTACTTATTTCCTCACTGCAGGCGCCAGTTCAGATGGAAATTGGTGAATTTAGAGGATTGAAGAACTCCAGCACTTGAACTATGAGGTATTCAGGAGCGCTAACTAGTGCAACGTTACAGAGGGTGATGGTGGAGGTCAGGAGGAAGTGACCGGGCGGCGGTCCGAGGAGACTTTGCCCTTGTTTGATAATATAGGTGAAGGCTTTAATTGCAACCACTACCATCGTTCCGATTCTCCTCTGCACCACTTTCTTCCGCCCAGATCTAAGGCCTATCGTATCAACGGCCACGTTGCGCGCAAGCCTTTTTTGTGTCGAGGCTTTAGGGTTAAATTTTCAACCGTTGGAATACGCATTGCACGGCGCACGATATCATCGCCTTGCAGTGATTTTCTTCCGTTTCTTACCAAGGCTTCGGCATTGGCACCGTTAACCAGGTGATTTTACTATATGAAACCAACTCCTGACTCTATTCCATCCCTTCCATACGATGTGTGGCTTCATATCGCGCAATTCATTGACAAGGATGAATTACGAAACTTGTACAGTGTCAATAGCGCGTTATTCCAAATTGCGATGGATGAGCGCTACAAATCTGTATATATTCGTCACAATCGAGAGCGTGAAACCCTCAAGTTCCTAGAGCGATTAATGTGAGATCTCTACCATGATGAATTACTACTGTCTGATACGGGTATTTCCTGGTGTAGTCAGAGCCACCGATACTTACGGAGCCGCGTCAGAAAGCTCCACTTGCGTCCTAGTGCCCTTGGAATACAGCTCCAGGAAGAGATAGAGAGGAAGTTATCTACCCCCTCTACCTCAGCGATAGGAAGCCATCCTACAGAAGCGTCCCCTCCAGGATACGACGAAGATATGCCAGCACAAGCTCTCCTCCAGGTTATTGGCAGCCTGTCAAACATCGACAGCCTATATCTGGAATGTAATTACTGGGATAAAGTGTCATGGTTTAGGCTTTCTATCCCATTTATCATCGTAGGATGGAGTGCCTTTAGCCATAGTCTTCGGAGTTTAACTTTGGATATTCGACTCGAGACGCTAGATGTTGTCCTATATCGATCTCTATCGTTCGATGTCCTCGAAGAATTGATAGCAATTCTAGGAGTGCCGGAGGATCACAAGACTAATGCGACAGAGATTGTTCGCACAAATTTGCTTCCTTTCATTAATGACCATTATAGGACTCTACGCGTTCTGAGCATCTCTGGACGATATTTACCGGTCAATTTTTTCACTGTCCTTGGTACACTTGTTCCGATGCCTAGGTTGGAAAAATTTGTGCTATCGCATTTTCTTATTGATCTCGAGCAAAACCAAGATGCTGGCCTCCAACATTTTCTCGCCCATAATGGCGGTACCATTACAACCCTCGATCTCCAATTCTATTCTGTCCGAACTCGTTTCTCCGCATTTCCAGCTCCCAATCTTTGGGCCGCACAGCCATTTTATCACGTCAACTTGCCCCAGCTGTGTTCATTGGACTTCGGACTGTATGGATTTCACTCAGTGACTGCTTCCGACATATTGATTTATGCTTCTCGCTTCCAAGCCACACTGGAATCTCTTCGTATACAAAATGTCGAATGTTTATTTCGCGATGTTGAATCTCTCGTTGATGTGTTCGAGTCCAGTGGGAAACTTCAGAGTTTAAGGATCACCGTACATTTCCTATCTCCCGATCTCCTGAAGCTTCTCTCGACGAGACTTCCGGACCTTTCTGAATTATTTTTAACATTTCACGCTGTCATATCGCAGGAGCCTGAGGCAGGGGAAAATACGCATCGATTACCAGATGTTAGTAGCAAATTTTGAGCTGATTATTGAGCTAACATTTACCTTCTCAACCAGTTCTACGACGAGATGGCGCAGCATTCATACTCAAATTGGAAATTAGATCATCTTCGACTCGAGTCACCATCTCTCTTTCCAACTCGGAGTATGAGATATAGGTGTCAGATAGCTTTGGCTGCATCGTTGCCTTCTGTGCAGACAATTGATGGAGAAACTCGCGAGCAGATTCTTCGAAACTGTCCAACGTGAGCAGCATTTATATCTTAATCTAACAATCTAATAATAAGCTCGGTGAGTTTGGTTTCGACCGACTGGCTACTAAATATTGAGATTCATATTCTTCTTAGATTCGGTATTATCTAGTGCTTATGAACAATATGCCGGGTGCACCAGAGGGCTTGATCGGACAATCCCGTACCCGTCATTCTGGCATGTTATGAAGGATCTCTGAATGTAATTCAGGTTGATAAATAAATAGAAGTTACGCTAGAGGCCTGAGCCGAGAGAAAGGCTTCAGGCTTCAGGCGACAATGTTTAGTAGCCACAGTTTGTCCGTTGCAACTGGCACACCATGAGCACGTCACAAATGATTTGGACTCAAGGTATATGTGTGCACATTTGCTATTGAAAAATAGATGTCGCATAAGGCTACAGGGTCGGAGAAGATATATCACAATCACTAAGAGCTTGCAGCTCTCTTAGCAACAGCAGTAGTTCCAAAATCGACTAAAGGATAAGGATTCTTCATCAAACGCCGAAACCTCTTTGGTTTGGATTTCACTAACACTCCCATATATTCAAACAGCTTGCCTTTAATCGCAGCTTCGTGAAGTGCGAGTGGGTTACCACGTAGGCGATTGAAGTATGCCTTGTAAGCTGCCTTCAGTTCCGCGCGATCTGTGTCGTCCCTGCAATTCATGAATCCATAGTCGACAGACACAGCAGGGACAAGATCCACATCGTTATCTGAGATGACGAACTGTTTGAGGTACCACACATATTTAAACATGTTGGGGTCCACCGAGGACATCCTCGAGATATGGTATAACTTCATCTCCGAGGTATGGTATATCAAGGATAACGGCAGATCCCACCAGATCAGAGCAGAGCAGGTTTTCACTGGGCTTCAAGCTTCATGTCTTTGTCTTTGTAGTCGCCACCTTCACCAAGTTGACTTTAGCCCATAACTCGTTAGTGCATTCCTCAGTGAGCAGATTAGGCACTTCTGCTCCTTGCTTTTCAAAATGAATCTGAATGTGACACAGGATCATGGAGTTCGGCACCGACACGAATTGGCCAGAAGGCTTAAGCACGATCTTCGAGATCAGTCGGCAGCAAAACGTTCCTTTTGAATATCGTTACTATGGCCCCTACCATAAACTCCTCCATTATTGCTTCGGAAACTCGTTCAGGTACTTCATAGCTCCACAGCATGCACCTGGAGACAACCCCTGCGATTCCGTCTGCGTTCTTGCCTCTCTCGTGGTCCTCAACCAAGAGCACAAACCTGTCCTTATCGTGGAGATCAAGGACGATAGTTGGAAGGTGCAAGCTGATACGCGCATGCGAGCCGACGAGCAAATCCGCCGCCGCTACGATCAAATACTCGAGAAGTGCCCCATTCCTCACCTGTATGGATTAAGCTTGCTAGGAACGTCCGTTCGAGTATATCGCGGCGACGTGGCGACGGGTGACATCGACCCAGAGTTTCAACCCCGCCCTAATCCCAACCGTGTCTTGCCGCATACATTTCTGGAGGGGCATTGGAATCTGGACATCTTATCGCAGGCGGGATTCATGAATATGAAGGAGATTATTTCATACATTCTTGCGGAAAGTGCCAAGGTTATCGGACAGTGAGGTGCGCTCAGGATTGAAACCCCAATTTCAAATCTGTTTTTTGTATTGTTAGGCTACGTGTTACCGTTGCACGGCAAGGTCGACGAGATTTCAACCCTTTGGATTGAAAAAGAGCGAGTATCGATGAGGAATCATAGGATTCGCAAAACTCCTTGAACGTGCAGACGCGAATCAATTGCTTATAAGCCATCGCTAGGCGTCGCTCGTGTTCGTCGTCACCAGCACAAAACCCGAAATGCATCTACGCAGATACAGAAGGAGCTGGATGCCACTGGCTAAGCAGCATATTGTAGAAGGAAAGACACTCTTGGGCTCCGGCCATGTCGAAATGGTTGCTTTGATCTGATCTGGTGTATCAGAGCATGAACCGCCGATAAATAACCACGCTTTTACAAGAGCATCGAGTTCGGGAGATTCAATAGGCAGGTTTAACGACTGATCGAGAACCCATTGATTCTGCAAGAACCATGGATAATAGTTTCCCCTTGCATGCTCTGGGATTCCTTCAAAAGTCGCTTTGATCTGTTCGATCAGTATGCCCGAGGTCCTCCAACGATGAACGGTCTTGGGCGAGATGTCGCAATATGTTATTAAGCCAATGTAAAGGCCCAAAAGCATTGAGCGACTTTTGGCATCAAAAGCTCGTGTAAAGCCATAGTTCTCGCAAGTCTCGGCGTCTTCAGGTAAGACATCCCTACGGACCGCACGAGCAAGCCAATCAATAGTGGTGATTGGGTGCCGCGTCGTATCGCAGTCGAAAAGGTGCACTGTCCAATTAGATTTTTGGCATTCTGTGCTACAATACCAGACTTTGGAACAGCCAGAACATCTCTTTGATGCAGGATCTCCGCATGACTTGCAGTTGTGGCTCATGTGGGCGAGTCAAGAGATGTTTGATACAGTATTCCTAAGCTGAAAAGCTATTATTCAACCTGAAGATTTGATCACTTGAGTGATATTATGTCCATTTACTGTAAGAGCGTGCAGGAGTACAAAGATTCTAGAAGGAGGCGCCGATTCCTTCTGTAGGCAATGTAACCTGCAGTACTTAACTGCCCTATATAAGTCTTTGAGAGCGTCAAAGAAATGGCGCTGCACAGCCATTTTGTGGGCGTAGATATCCACGGTGGTCCATTCTTAGCCCATTCTTTCACTATTGAATAGCGCTGAATCCGTCTGGACAATAAATATGTTTCAGCGAAATTGACATCTAGCAAATTTCCAGATTTGTACAATAGCATGTGCAGCACCAGCCTATCGTAACACTTATCGGACATTATCCGACGTTATTAAAGCTACTTCCTGTCAAAGAAATCGGGGTGTACTTCATGAAGACAAAAACTGGCACTGGGGCTGCAAAGAGTATCCATGGGACTCACATGTTACTTCAAAGAAATCAAGAACAGCAGGCCTTCGACTGTTACCGTATAAAAATTAATCATTATAAGAAATTTATGCAAGCCTGAGACAAATGCATACCTTGGGCCCCCTACAAGCTGATCAAGCTTGAGCAACTGGAACAAGCATATAACGTGCCATATTCTCCGAGAGGTTATGATCGTCTCGATTCGCGTTCGAGTCATACATTCGTATTAGTCTGGAGGTCTCAGTCTCAAGTGACAGGCTGTGCAGCAACTCCAGGGCGCAGCAGTCAGGTTCCAGCACTTCAGCAGCTCCTCGACTCAACTTCGACCTTGTCAGTGGGAAGACCAAAGGACTCCAATACTTAAACTATTGAGATATTCAGAAGTAGTGAAAAGTGCAACGTTGCCGAGAGTGATGGTGGATGTTAAATGGAAGTAACCGGGCTACAGGCGGTCCAAAGAGACTTTGCCCTTACTACTTATTTGAAATTCAAACTAATTCCTGAAGGCAGTTATAGATTCTCCTTGAACCTTCGTACCTCTAATATCTACCGGACTCGGTCCTCAGATTGTCAACTAGCCACATTTCTTCACCTTTGCATCACTTTTCTCCGTTCAGCCTAGCTTGTCTCTTACACTGCGTCATCTTTCAGGCCTTCAACATTCTTTGCCTATCTTCCGACCTTTTGAGACTCCTTTAGACTCTCCGAACTCTCTGAATCATTATGCTTAACATTTCATGCTAGTGTTGCGCGGGAACCTGATTCGGTAGACAATATACCTAAGTTAGAACATATAAGTCGCGATCCTCCTAGGTATTTCAATGAATTAATACTAATACCTTTCATCCGGTTGTGCGAGGAGATTATGATCTCATGACATCCATACCCGCATTCAAAGCGATTACATCAACTCCAACTCAAGTCTTCTCTCTTTGAAATTCCGAGCATGAGAGACAATTACCGGCTTGCATTTGCTGGATCGCTACCTTCTGTCGAGAATTTTATGTTAAATACGTTAGAAACGGAGCGTACGACAGTACATGATTAGTCTCGTCATTGATTTATTGGAGTCGCTATGTACTGCTACATTGTCAGTAAATTGACAGAGATTTAACTAGAATTTCGCAAGTGAGGTTTTCGACTTATCGACCTCGACCATCACTCAGATGTAGAAGTCGTGGAAACATGCAGAGGAATATGATGAGTAACTTGAGTAATACGCTGCCGATTGCTTCAACGACCATAGAAGCATTCATGCAGATAAATATCGAATAGGTAGAAGTTACAGGTGCTCCTCTCTCCAAAATAAATATTTCCTGCAATTTCGAGTCCACAATGCGTTGTATTTCGTGTTCAAAATCTTCGATCACTGCACCCGCACCACCTCAAATTTGATCAATACCGTCGCGCCTGAATTCTTTCCCTTCATGTTCATCATCCTCACCAGCACCCACTTCCCTTGAACCAATTGTTCCACCCGAGCACAGAAGACAGCGAGCTGGTCGTCTCTCCCGAATTCGTCTTCGTAAATTACCAGCCTGAAAAGGATGAGTAGCATGCCCGCTTCCACGCATAGACCATGCAAAAAGATTTGGGCATACTCACCGGATCATGGCTAGCTCGTCATTGTCGTGCTCCCATTCCCAGCTTTCATTCCACATCACGTCTACTCCTTGCCCAAGGGTATCCTTACTCTTGTGAGATTTTGTACGCCAGGTAATATCTTTCGACGAGTGGAGCAGCTCCGCATGGAGATACGTCGAGAACGACTTCCCAGATTTGTCGGAAGAAGGAGGTACTATTGAAATCTTTCATTGAGAAAAAAGAATTCAAGCAAGAGATAATAAACACTTACGAGAGCTAACGCCAGCTACCTCGCCTCTCAGCTTCCACCTGCCACCTTCCTTGCTCTCTTCCCCAGACCGCAAGCGCATATGCTTTGGCTTTAGGGTCCACCCAGGTCCACCGACGAACATCCCTTCATTAACCTGCATACCGCGATCATAGTTTTGCCAATTTAAACTAGCAATTTGGGAGCCATTTCTCCAAAATCTAAATGTCATGAAATTTAGATTTGTTCATATGATTGGGAGATAAATTACAACTGACTTCAGGGGATCGAGATTACTCGATCCAATTCTCGTTCCTCTCGGGAAGATCCTCCTTAGGTGCCGTTGGGAGTGTGATATCAATAAGGAAAGGGATACTGGAAGGAGAGCGGCGCAGGTCGATTCAGAGATGTTGATCAGGACGTGTACGGGTTCAGTGAGTTCTGGGTTTGGTGTTAGCATCAGCAGGATGAAATAACAACGATAGGACATACGTTGAAGTAACCACCCCTTGCGAGGCTTCAAGCTGCGGGCATAGTGCCCAAGCTCGGCTAGTTCAGGAGAAATGCGTTCATGCTCGTGGCTCTTCTTCCCTCGTCTCGACCACCATTTGGCTTTAGCTTCTCTAGCTTCCTCGTCCTCCTCAGTATCGGCAGAACCAGAAGACGAGTCATCATCTTCCTCATCCACTTCCAATTCATCTGCATCCTCGTCATTCACTCCGGTACCGACTGCAGTTGGCGGATAATACTCGACCTATTCGGAGGATCAGTACATAGTACATACCCACAAAATATCAGCTAACAACATACCATGAGTAGAATGCGGCCCTTAAGGTGTGCAGGCGTCGCGACTTCATCGTCGGTTATATCCTCCAGCGGGCCCTGCACTAACTTCTCCCCCCACGCCTCCTTCATTATCCTAACTAGTTCCACCTGTCCTGCAACATCGACATGGCATTCCAAGCTGACGAAGACAGGCCAATCCTCTGCGTAAACCGACTCGCCAATGGCCGTGCAGACGCTAGAGAAGGAAACACCCCTGCTGAACGTATGTCCGTGCGTGACGATGAGTCCTTTTGAAGATGGCCATACGTCAATTTCTAGTTGGAGATATTAGGTCAACAATATGAGTCTTTCAAAAATATAAAATAGAGACGCACCCACACAACGTCCGTTGCGGTTTAGGACATGAGTGTAAGATGCTGCTGATGACCGCCCGACCAACTGGCGGGAAAGTAAATAGGTATTGTGCGACGAGCTGACGTAACTAATGCATTAGAAACCCCACAATTTGGATGCACTAAAAGCTCAGTGAACATACGAGATGAAATAATCAGTCAGAGGTAGACTGTCATCTACAGGTAGTGGTGCAACTGCTGGTCGCCGTAACAACTCGTCGAGAGACTGTGGTAAGATAGTAGTGTCAACACTCCGCAGTCATAAACGCCAAAAAAACTGACTTCTTCTTGCTCAGAGATGAACTGTTGAATCTCCTCACTAAGGCGAACACTGTCTATATCTTCAGGAGGCTCGACATTGTATTTCGTGTGGATGTCGTAAAGATGGGAGAGCTCCTTTTGCAGTTCATCGCCGGTCAGAACTTGATCTGAGTCAGCCATTTATTCGATGGTATACAGGTATATAGAGTGCAGAGAGGTAGGAAGGTAGGAAGTGGGAATAGGGAGAACGGAGAGCTCACCTACAGTTGTTGTTATAAGGCCTCGATCATGATCGCGATGACAAGGATATGTTTCGTCCGTATGATGGCGAAATTTAGCCTCGGCAATTCTTCCAAAATTGGATTGCGCAGCGGCGCGAAGAAGTATTAATAGAGCAGACCGCCCGCTCCTCTGAACACACAAAATAAATATCCCGAGGCATGAAGATTCAGACAGAGCCTCGGTGTCAGCATTTGAGACGATTCAGTCGGTGACATTCGGTCAAGCGGTAACATCCTTGTACAAACCATGGTTTCTATGCATTTGTAAAGTCTCTAAAACAGTAACAATCACAAAATATCTAGTATAAACATAAGGCACGTACACTTACATGCACATGCGTATTAAGATATATCTAAACATCATCTTCCCAATTTTCCGGAACAGGTTCGTCAGAGGGTATTTCAGCAGCAGCTGGTGCGGTATTTCCTGGCTGGCGCACTTCGCTCGATGCAGCAACGGGCGTCGGCGCGCGAGTATGTGTTGCGGATCCGGAACCACCAATTGTACGGGGTATAGATTTCGGTGGCGCGGATGTGCTGGCTGATGGTGCTGGGGTGGATATAGCAGATGCCCAACCGCGTTGTGTCGACCCCGATGCGCTCAGTGCACTGGGCTTCGGGGACAGCGAAGCTATAGACCTCCACGAAGACGATGGAGGGCCTTTCAGGCTTCTGAGGTCCGCCAGTCTTCCCAGACTGGGCGGAGGAGGATTCGACAAGATGAAGGTCGAAAGAAGGGGTGAAGGAACTCGGGTATCGACACGACGGAGCAGTTGGACGCTGAAAGTCACGACAGTGCTTAGTAAAGGAAAAAAAATGAAAGGACATGTTGACGAACCTCCGATGTGGTTCTTGGTCCACCATTTGTGTATCCATCCGGTAGACACTTGCGAGCTAGAACAAAAATTCCTGTAAGTAGATGCAATCGAGAAGGGTGGCAATGGCGGATACATCGTGAATGAACTTCCGCCTCTCGGGGGGCATATGTGGGAGAACCTGCGTTCTTTTCTCGGAAGAAATAAAACTACACATCACAAACGCATCAGCATCAACCCACCAAAGAGCAAAACACAACTACTCACTCCGCAAACGTCTTCTCGACCACCGGAACAAACTTCGCATTCGCCCTCGCAAACGCTACCAGCTCATCATGGTACGTCGCAGCTGCCGCCTTGTCCTTCGCCTCCCCACTGATCCCCAGAGCCTCCGCCAAGCGCGCGTTACGCTTCGCAATGTTGCACTCGGTGGTGCACTTCGGGCAAGGATGCTCCTTGCCCGCGGGGTGCGAGGAGCACTTGCCGCAGAGGTCGGATTGGCGGATGCGCCCGCAGGGGCAGGTGATGGTGACGAGGGATTGGCACGGGTCGGTTTCGGGGCAGGAGGAGGGGGCATGGCAGGGGAGGGGGCATGGGTGGTGGTTTGGCAGGCTGTGGAGAAAGGTATCAGTTTTACGTACCGGAATCATGGCGAAGAATATGCATACCAGAGCTTGCGCGACTTCCCACACGGCGCCGTGCATGTCCCGCAGTCTCCTCCATGACAGAGCTTTTCGCAATGGTGGAACCCGCACGCCATCAACCTTTAAATCCAAAAAACCCATCAGCAACCGCCCAATATCAAAACCAGTCACGGAAAACTCACTTTCCACATACAGTCCCACATGACACCTTTTCCCTTTCCAGCGAGCACCGTACGTTCGGGACCGTCTTCTTCCCGCACGCGCACTGTTTCATGGTGAGGGACGGGCACGGCGGACACGCGACGCTGTCGTCGTGGCACGCGTGCGGTGTCTTAGGGTGTCCGCACGGCGGAAGCGGCCGCGGGCAGGGGTAGTGGCACTCGATGCGCGTGCCACAGGGGATGGGCGGCTCCAGTACTGTGCGTCCGCAAGGGCATACCATCTGCACGAAATAAAACAAGTCAATACCTCCCGTAAAAGAAGAAAAAAATGAATGGACGAAAAAAAGCACGCACCTCCTCAAACGAGCTCCTCAAACATGGCGGACAAGGCACCCGATGGTCCCTCTCCTCGCACCGGTGGTTCCCGCACCCCAGCATCTTCCCACACACCAAATCGCACTCGTGCAGCCCGCCCCTTTCCTCCCCCAGCCCCGGCTCATCTGCGGCGCCAGAACGCTGCTTGCGCCCCTTCTTCCCTGCCCCCGCAGCAAGAGACGCCAGAGGACAGCAGATGCGCCGACACTGGTGCCGCCCGCACGCGCGCAGGGCCGGGCACGCGCGGTCGCATAGGAGCTCCTTCTCCCCGTGTTCGTCTTGGGCGTCGGCGCACCGCACAGCGCGCGTGGTGCTCCCGCACCGGCACGGGCGGATTAGCTCGACGCTACACGGGGGGCACGGGCCTAGGTGGCATTTCGTTGCACACGGGTGCCCGCAGGCGGGGTGTGGTTTGCCGCAGGGGAGGGGGCAAGTCGGGATGGGGGCGGTGCAGGATGGGCGGGCGGGGAAGGTGTATTGGGTTGCGGAAGAGGGGGAGGGGGAGGGGGCGATAGTGGATTTTCCGCAAGGGCAGTGCGTGATTTTGGAGGGGGAGAAGGGGCAGGGTGCGGGCGTGGGGGAGGGTGCGTGGCAAGGTTTTTGGCAGGTGTGTTTGCCACAGTCGAACGGTCTGTGGAGAAAAAAATTAAATACAGTGAGGCTGCTGGAGAAGAAAAAGGAATGCACCTCTCGCAGATATTGTCGCACGCAAATCTACCGACCCACGGCTCCTCTCCCTGCACAAAACACTCCACCTCCCGTCCCTCACCACACATTACCTCCCTCTCCTCCTTCCCACACCAGCATCTCGCCACCTCTCTCACAACACACGCCGCACATTCGCCCTCATGGCACACCTTTTCGCACCGATGCTTCCCGCACCCCAGCAGCCGCCCACACACCTCCCCGCACGACAGGTTTCTTGCGGCCTTCTGCTCGAGTCCGCAGCGGAAGGAGAGTATGGTTTTGCGAGGGCAGTAGCACGGGAGGCGGGTGGTCACTTGGCAGGGGGGGCATGGACCGGGGTGGCATGGGAGGGGACAGGCGTGTCCGCACCCACTAGCGCGCGGGCGGGAGCAGGGCCCACCACAGGAGTGGGGTGTGGAGAGGCGGGCGGGTTTAGGTTCTGGAGTGGAGTTGCAGAAACACCTTTAGAGCGTATTAGTTTATTGTATTTAGTAGTATAAAAAGCGAAATAGCGCACCAATACCCAGACGGCACCGTCGCCCTCTTAGCCTGACATCCGGGGCAGCGCCACTCCCCCTCCCGCTCCTCCCCCCTCGCCCTCCATGCCTCCCGCACCTCCTTGACGCTCTTTCCCGCCCACGAGCGGATACACTTCAGATGGAACGTCGTCCAGCAGTACTGCCGCTCCTCGCCCTCGCCCAGGAGCGTCGGGATGGACGGCGAGCACGACCACGTCGGCTGCGCGGGGTGCAGCGCGGAGAAGCAGATCGCGCAGTCCGGGTAGGGGGGCGTGCGGAGTGCGTGGATGAGCGTCGAGGTGAGGTCGTCCGCCGGCGGAGGGGGCGGGGCGGGTTTGGGCCGTGGTGGTTTGTCTCTGCCTTTGCCTTTATCTGTGGATGGGGCGATGGAGGTGGCGGTGGTATCTGTGAGGCCCGCACCGAACTTGGCCCCGCGGCGGTTGGGCGCGCGCGGAGGCTTGGTGGTGTCTGAGGGCCCGCCAGCGTCGTTGCCAGCTGTTGGCCTAGGCTTGAAGTCTCGCGGTCGTCGTGGGGGCTTGCTACTAGGAGTAGTTGGCCGGCTGTTGTTCGCAGACGTCGCACCCGAGGTGGAGGTCGCCCCTTCCGCTGGAGGCTCTCCGTTCTTTTTCGGGCGCGGCCTGTTTCGTGGTCGTCGAGGCGCTTTCTCAGCGGGGTTCGCGCCTGTTGGCTGGGCAGCAGTTGTAGTCATATGCGATTCTGGTGTAGCGTCTCCCTCCGGTCTTGGAGGTCTATTTTGTGATTTTGGACGATTGCGATTCGGGTTTAAGTTTGCCTGGAGGACATCCGATGATTCAGGAGTGGCCATCGAGTCAGGGCCTGTCATCGGGAGTACGGTGAGCACGGAAGCGGGTAGGCGGTGTGGGAGTACCTGCATGAAGGTAGGGTGTTGGGATTAAGCTACGGCCTGTGCCTCGAATAAGAGTCAAGAGTAAGAGTAACCAGCGTTAACTTTCAGGCAGATAGAATCATAGATAGCATAGCAAATAGATGAAGATGCGACGTAATGGCACGTGCCTCGCAAGGTACTCTCCTCCGCCACGGCTTTTCTTCGCCGTTGTCGTCCATCCGCTCGTTACTCCCAGGACGACACACACGTCCTCGCCCGCCGTAGGGCACCATGTGCGCTCTCCCCCGTTCCCTCGTCGCCCTCCTCCTCCTCCTCACCCCCGCTATTCTCGCTGACCCCGCCACCGTCCCGTTCACAGACTGCTTTGACGAGGGCAGCAGCACCGACCAGAAGCTCGACGTCGCCACCGTCTACGCCCAGGTCCACCAGAACGAAGAGTGGGGCACCTACCTCAACCTCACCGTCCTCGGCACAACCCCAAAGGATATCCAGGGGCTCGCAGGCAACAGCTCCAGCCTTGGTGCGTTCAATAATTAGGCTTTGACACATGCCCAACTAACTAACTATCCTCCAAAGCTACTCTATTCACCACCACCTCCGTGCTCACCCTCAATGCATGGACGAACAGCTCCTACTTCTGCGACCCTCTGCGTCCGCCCTCGCCCCTCCCCGCGCCCGATCCTACGGCGGGGAACACCTTCTGCCCCATCCCCGCCGGGCCATTCGCGTTTTCCTCCACTATCCCGTGGGGCACCAACCGCGCGCTCACGACGCTCGACACTCGCCTGCGCGCCGTCGACTCCGCCGGGGCGGAGCTCGTGTGCATCGAGGTCCTCACCACCCCGCTGGACCCAATGCCCCGCTCGCCATATGGGCGCGCGAGAATTATCCTATGGGCCACCGCGGCGCTGGCGATTGCGTACTTCCTCGTCGTGGGAACCGCACGCATTGCCTCCGCTTGGGGGCGGGGCATCTCGAAACGGGGCATATGGGCACGCGCGCAGAGCGCCGGGTTCATCGTGGCGAGCGCCACCAGTGGGGAGCGGCTCGCGACGTCGCCTGCGCTCATGCGGTTCAGTGCGTCGCTTCCTATCAATTCTCATCTCTCGCTAACTCGTCTGCAGGCACCCCCTCCATGCGCGACGTCATATTCCACACCCAGTGGTGCGCCGTCCTCTCCATGGTAGCGGTCCAGTGGCCCCAGTTCGCCTGTGCGTATCCATCGCCAATAGCCCCCGAGCGACTAAAAACATATCACGCTATATTTAGATCCTCTCCTCACACAAACTGCATGGTCGACGCTATCATACAGTACGTCTACATCCTATACTCTATAACGTCCGCTAAACGAAATTCACAGACATCACCCTCCTCCCATCCGCGTCGGACAAGCATTGGAACCCGCTCTCCACGCTCCCCTACAACCCCCCCGCTAACTACACCGACCAGCTGTCGGACCCCTCCTCCCCGCTCTTCATCGACCCCTCCGTCCCAAATGTGCTCTTCACCCTCCCCCCCACCGCGCACAGCGGCATCGAGTCCTTCGCGTACACCCTCGGCGTGCGCCCACAAGACCTCTTCCCGAACTGCCTCATCGTCTTTCTCGGCATCATCGGCGTGACGATCGTGCTCTCCCTCCTCGTATGGCTCATCGACTCCACTGCGAGCGTGATTGGGGGCAAGTTCGGGGGTGGGCCCCCAAGAGGGATGAACGGCGGGTTTAGCTTGTCGAGGACGCGGAGCGCAGGGTTCGGGAGCGTCTCGGCGAAGGAGATGGGCGTGGAGAGCCCAGTGCTGCCGTCCCCCATCGGGATGGACGAGAACAAGTCCCTCACCGGGCATACGTCCGCTGGGGGCCGCTCCCGCTTTGCATTACCTCTCCCGAGCGGGACGAGCACCAGCGGCGAGCGTGGGATCAACTCGCACCGCGCGTGGTGGCGCGTGCGCACGGACATCTCCTCTTTCCACGGGAGCGTCCTGCACGGGAACCTCGTGCGCATTCTCGTGCTGTTCCACCTCCCCGTCACCGTCTTCTCCGCATATCACATGACCCTCCCCCGTTCCGTCGCGTCCGCCGGATCCATCGCGCTCGCTGCCATATCCTTCGCCTTGTTCTCCCTCTTGCTCCCCACGCATCTTGTCCTCCGCGTCCGCTTCACGAGCACGAACAAACTGTACGACGAGACGCGCACCCTGCTCTCCTTCGGGCCGTTGTACAATTTCTACCGCCACGGTTCGCAGATGTTCGCGGCCTTGCTGTTCGCGACGAATATTGCGTTTGGGGTTACGATTGGCGCGGGGCAGAAGAGCGGGACCGCGCAGGCTATTATCATTCTGGTCGTGGAGGTCGTGTCTGCGCTCGTGACGAGCATTTGGCTCCCCTGGGGGAGCGGGGCGAGTATGGGCTTGATTAGCTTCTTGTTTTGCGTTGCAAGGATCGTCGTAGCGGTGTTGTTGGTCATTTTGACTCCCGCGGTGAGTGTATTTTCTTCCTCATAGAATTCTATACTGAGATTTGGGTAGATCTCAATTGGCCCTGGCCCAGGCGGCTGGGTGGCCTACGGCATCCTCGTCGTGCTCGCCCTCGTCTACCTCGCCCTCTTCCTCATGCTCATCGTCAAGCTCATGGAAGCCATCGTCCGCATCGCCGGCGGCGTCGGGTTCGACCGTAGCCGGCACGTCGTCGACAACGGCCTGCTCGGCGCCTGCGGCCTCCTAGGGTGCTGCGGCTCCCGCAAACGCTCCCGGCGCTCTCGCCGACACAGACAAAGCAAGTACGCCGCCGCCGGCGCGCCCCAGGACCCACAGATGCCCATCAGCGGGCGCGACTCAGACATGTCCTCCTACATCCCCCCTGCCATCCCTGGGAACGACAGTACCCCCGGGCCCAAGTTCCCCGGCTCCGACTCGCGCAAGGGCTCTATGCACTCCGGGCAGCCGCCCTCGGTGCTCCGGCCGGAGTACGCGAACCGCCCGTACAGGGAGGACAGCGAGGACGAGGGGTACATCATGGGAGCGTGGCAGCGCTTCCCCCACACGGGGTACTCCCCCGTCGGGGACACACCGCCGCCCAAGCCCCCCGCTAACACGTCCGGCTTCTCGCGTGTGGGCGGGGGCAGGGCGCACATCGACACTCCGTATGCGATTGCGGCCGGGTCGACGCAGACGCCCCCGTCCCTTGGGCAACAGAGCGCCATGGGGCTCATGTCGCCCGTGTTTTTGGAGGACGAGGACGACCCGCCCCCGTCGATGTCCAATGTGGCGAGGCAACCGGAGATCGGGACGCTGCCCCCTGGCGCGATGCACCCCGCGCATGTGCGCACGAAGTCGCAGAGCGCAATTATTGAAGACGCAGGAGGGATATATGCTGCGCCTGTGCGGCCGCAGCCGCATGCTGAGTCCAGTGGGGGGAGCGGAGGCAGTGCCTTCGTCTCGCGCCCGCCATCGAAGTTCGTGCTGGGGCCGAACGGGGATGATGATGACGACGACGACGAGTCGACGATGCCGAAGAAGAAAACGTGGTTCCAGTTTAGGCGTAATCGCCCGAGCAGCAGTGAAGGCAGGGCGAGCGCTGCTGCTGCTGTTGAGGATGGTCTTGCGCCGCCTGTGGATGATTCGGAGCTTGGTGTGCTGGGCAGTGCAGCGGCGACGCCACAATCTGGGCGGTCGTTTGTCGTGATTCGAAAAACACAGGGGTCAATGGGGCGGCTGAACCAGGCGGGGTCTTCGAGCGGTGCATCAACGAGTGGGACAAATTCAGGGGGACGGCCTTTGAGTCGCTAACTTGATAGCGGGGGGATTGGAGAGCGCTGCTGTATCTTGGGCCAGCAATTGGCTGCGCGGTTTTAGATCACGACTACTAAGGTGAGCATTACTGAACCTTCTTGCATGGAGAATGGCCGGACAATCCTGGACTGGAATGGCTTTCGTCTTTCTTGTTATTAACACATGCTCTACTTGCGGACTATCTACACACACTCTTACGGGGACATTCTAATTGCTTTTTTCTCTTACGAATTATTTATGTGCTTGTACATTATCTATACTTTAGTCCCAGTCAGTGAATTGCATACTTTACTCGTCCACTGTTCGAAGGGTACAAACAAAATAAGCTCATGGGTGCATGGTTGTTGTACGTGCGTAAATACACGTTTATGATGCAGATCCTACTTCCATTTAATTTAATAAGTCCATCGTCTTCCTTCAGTCTGGAGAGGGAGATCCTCCAACCCAGAACACACGCCAATCTGCAACGCCCTTCCTGCACCAGCCATACATACCCTCCTCCTTCCTCATTTTGGCCGAGAGATCTTCGGACTCGAGGCTATCGTACGAGAAGCCTGACATGTTACTAGTGGCGGAGTAGCTGCGTGTAAGACCCGTGTTGAACAGCTTTTCTGTCTGATCCCAATGGCCGCCGTTACAAAGGAAGCCAGCATCTCCTCCGAGATCCTCTTCCGCCTGTAATGGTTCCTCCAAAATCGCCTTCCCCTTCCCTTTTCCGCGGCTCATGAAAGACAAAGAGACTTCTTGCACCTCGAGCCCATTCGCACCAAATGCAATCAGCTGCAGGAAAGGTGGCAACTCGTCACCGTCCATAGTGCTTGGCCGTTCGCAAACTCGGGCAGTAACAGTACGTGGTACAGAGTTCCAAAGAATAGCCTGCAGAGGAGGATACAAAGCTGAGTGAGAAGAAACAGGGGAATACACGATGTGCGTTCTCTTTCCACGAGTCAGGAACTGGAGTTTGCGCGTGACATCAGGATATCCTGGAAGGGGGACATCGCAGCTAGTTGGAACAGTCCATTTCATTGCTGCATTGACGATGTCGAAGGACATCCTAGCTTTGCTGCGCAGAGTACCACTTCCGGCCGCCACAACACTCAGTGACTCCCGAACATGCGCATGATGATGTACCTCAGGCTTGTCATCGTAGAGCTCGATTTCTCCGACGGCAGCATCAGCAATGCGGATCCAGCCAGCTTTCTTGTCAAATACGACGAACAGACTAAGCTGGGTGCCATAGCTCACAGTGGGCGCAACTGATCCACGAGCTTCACTCCCACGCGTCGTCAATGAGCTATCAGTTCTTTTGTGTGATCGACCTGGTGTGACATCCGAGACACTGCGAGTGACTTCCTGTACTGATTGCTGGAAGAAGACAATGCTTCTTGGTTGCAGTGGGGTATAAAATTCCTAAGGGATAATCAGCCGATGGCAGTGCTTACAAAAGAGTACCATACTTTCACAAATCTGAATGCACGTTCGCCCTTCGGTGTTTCATACAGCAAGATATTGTACTTCGTAGCGACGGCTAACAATTGTCCTCCTCTTCCTCTGCGGTTCTCGTCCGTCCAAATGGTATATGAGATA
Organism: Nidula niveotomentosa; assembly: GCA_036937135.1. Classification (NCBI taxonomy): domain Eukaryota; kingdom Fungi; phylum Basidiomycota; class Agaricomycetes; order Agaricales; family Nidulariaceae; genus Nidula; species Nidula niveotomentosa. Next base: position 112,273 of record JASFDE010000008.1, read on the forward strand.
ATGGGGGCATTTGCCAATCTTGATCCTGGAGTGGCTAGTGGAACAAAATCCGTTGCCCATCGCAGAGGAAGGTCCTCCACTAGATCCCAGCTAGATTCTCCAGATTCCCTTCGAATAAAATTAGGGCGGTTAGGAGACGGCGACCTGCGGCCATTTAAAGCGGTACCAGGAGAGCCAGTAGGAGACAATAAAGTTTGATAAGAAGAAGTGTTAGGCTCGTGGTTGGGGCTAGGAGAGTCGATCAAGGACTTCAGGCTTCGGGTGAAGCTGCTTTGTGGGCGATGCTTTTTCGTCGGTGTTTGTTGTGCCTGCCAATTTGAAGGCCTGTGCAAATCTAGTGGACGGGCCCCCTGTCGATTGCTGTTAATAAAATTATGCACATGGTACTCAAGAAAGGGAAAACCTTCTGCGCCACCGCCCACTTCGCCAAACTTGTGAGGCTTGCCAAGTTATACATGCGGAGTGTCCTAAGTGATTCAGATTCCTTTCCAGAAGAGGATTCGGATTCAGGACCAACGAGAACGAGCACAACGCCTTGCGGAGTATCTTCGCCACAGTCTTCCACCTCCAGAATGGACATTTGGTATACACTTGAATGAAGATGAACGCTGAACAGCAGAAAAACAGAATCAAGAATACCTTTCGCCTTTCCAAATCAATCGTGCTTGCGCTTCATCTGGTCCTTTTATAGTGATGCCACCTGAATCGGCCCATTCCTGCGGAAACATGTCCAGAACTGAGAGTCCTTCGTCGTGTCCGATTAATAGCAGCCTGTCCGACATTAATGGAAGTATGCATCGGATAGGTGATGTAGCATGGGGAAGGAATCGAGAGCCAAAATGGCTGATTTTCAAGTGAGTGGGCGCAAGCTTCTCGCACACGAAAGGTAGAGGCAGCAATGGATCTGGAGCCGAAGGTATATGAGACTGAGATGGGACGTCGTTAATGGTAAGGCCACTTGTCTGGATGTGCAGACTTAAGGGACCTGGACCTGGACCTGGTGTTGGGGGTTGGCTGAGGATGGAGGGCACCGAGCCAGAATCCTGAGGTTCCTATCATAATATGATCTTCAATGAAGCTTTATGATAATAAAGCAAAATGCCACACCCACCTCCGGCTCGTTTCCCCACCCACGTTCCCGCCGACGCCGGCGCTCTTCTGAACTCATATCGTTATAGCGCTCTGCCGCTCTAGAGAAGTGTTTTGTAGGTGCCGCTAAAATTTATCAATAAAGATATATAATCTACCTTTTCTCAATCCATCCTCTCCACCGCCCGAACCTATAATTATCGGGAAATCAGCATTTAGTTTTGCACTTAAAGTGCGTCCACGCGCCTTGAATTCGGACCGTTCTGAGCAGCAAGATCATCGTAAGTAGGAAGGCCGTCGTCCCCGTTTGGCATGGATGGATCTTGCTCTACATGAGTATATGGCTCAGAGGACATACTGTGGCGCTCCAGAGAGATTTGCAAGGGTTGTCAGTTTATTGTAGGGACTTCCACCAACAGAGATGGCGGTACAGTAGCAATGCTGTCACGTGCCCGTCCAGGACTGCTCGCGTCAGCGTAGCGCCGGGCGGAGGTGAACGGGCAACGACGATCGTCCGGCGCGACATCCACAAAACAAGTGATGAGTATCTCCCTGATCGCGGCTTGTTCGACTTGTGGTAAGCACGAGTCGCTCTATAAATCTGCAGCTTGAGCTCTATACAACAGGTATTACTGCACGTATCCATATCTAAGGAGCAACAACGAAACTCACAGGCACGGTGCACCGTGGCAGACGCGCAATGGTGCAGATAGACTGAGGTTATCACACTCATATTTGGTCACCTGGATATCATATTTCTATGATGATCTGCATCTTTATAATCACTCATCGTTCTACACGCCCTAGAGAAGCAGGACAAGAACACAGCCGTGGCTTCTTCTAGGGGATGAAGTCCATAATGGCATACATCAGCCTGCACAGCACGCACTCGATGAGCATCAGTTCCCATTGAAGATATGCGACGTTTTAAAAATCTCATTACTCCTTACTATAGCTACCACCCTCCCAACCGAGAGCAACCCAGCGATGACGGAACCATTAGCCTGTCCTCTTTTCGAACCTTCTCTCTAGACTCTTGCCTTTACAAACTTGAAGACAATGCCGTTTTCATGTTCGAAGAAATAAATCGCAAGAGCCGAGACTCGAGACTCGGCGCTCATCGAGATATTATCGGCGTTACTATGGAGAAGTCTGCGACTGGATTTCCAGGTTCCTCTTTTAACGGGCGATGCTAAACTCTAGCCAGCACCAACGTTCAAAAGGTTTCATAACAGTCAAGTCATTGGGCCAACATGGCGACTATTTTCAACTGTGGCCAACTTATAGCGCGTCTTATATTTAGTAGTAACCAACAGGTCTATTCAGGGAAGTGCTAATTCCATCATCAAGCCCTGTGCTGTTCTAATCTTACTGAACGGTTTCTTCTCCTAGGAATATTTGGATGAATACTGCCTCCTATTGGCATATGATCTGTAGACCGGGATGAGTAATGATGTATTGTTACTTTTGTTTACTATGCAGCAATTAATCGTGCTTGTCTTCCGGAAGAATTGTTTCTTATGTTTAATGCTCATTTAACTCGTCGGAACCGCACTTTTACCTGCTCTCTGCCAGCATACACACAGAATTACTACGACAGAACCTCCCTACTTCGCATTCATGCATCAAAGAGCTCTGGAGTCGGCATATTGGACGCGACGCAAGAAATTAAATCGCCGACAATGCACGCAAGAAATCTTCACTGCACATTAGTATTTATTGACTTCTAATGGAGGCGCTAGGATTCCAGGAATCAAACGCTCGGACACTTGGATTCGCTTTTACAGCTTTCAAATGAGAAGTAAACTCAGACTGGCAAGGTAAGTATACACCAAATATCTCTCTCCTATCATTTCAGATATCACTACAGTCCAATACAAGCTGCCTATACAGTTGAATTCGAGTTGTAACACTGTTGACGGTTCCGTTAACGTCGCCAGAATCTATAATTGCCAAGGGTGAGCGCTTGAGCGCTGGTAATTGAAGAGGAGCATGTTTGAGTTTATTTGACAAATCCCCTAACAAGCTCCGGATCCGGCAGGCTCACGCGAAGTGACACGCGGCTTGCACGCGAGAGTCACGGACCCTCAGCTGAAAACGCCGATCTCGTGCCCGTCTGACATCGATGCTGTCTCAGAGTCATACATGAGAGGCAAGGTGTGTGCATCGCTTTTCGGGTCTGGATTTCCAACAAGCAAAAGAGGTCTTACTTCGTTCCCATTGTAGTAAGTAATGCAGTAAATTTAAATTCAGTGGCCACACTCGGCTCATACGTTTATTATTACGGGCGCAATCAACTTTAGCACAGCTCCTCATTTAGCCCTGTGATTGGAAGAAAAGACTAGTTCTTTGGAACTTGGTTTTGAACTTCATCTCGGAGTCACATTAGGATTTTATTCGTGTCTTGTCTCGGATAGCAACACCGCTTTATTGCAAGCCTATGTGTATAACTATAAAGGCGCAACTCTAAAGGTCTCGGTTGACAACCCCCCAACTTCCATACCACCCTCTGCTATGGGAAACTCCAATTCAAAACGATCATCGAGAGGAAGAGAAGCAGCTGGCTCTACGTGGCAAGCCAATACAATGAATCGCTCTCAGCCAGAACTTCCGCCTCCCCCCTATAATTACATGAATTCAAGCAGCCCATTCAATTCTCGGGATTCGATTCAACCAGAGAAACTACCAGTCCAGGTTGACGACTTCGACACTTTTGCAGCAGGTATGGTCTATTGTCTCAGGAGAATTACGTAGATTTCTTAGATACAATCTTTATTTTCACCAGGTCCTTCGCGGGGAAGTGCCTTGGCGAGTGGTTCAGGTTCGTACACCTCAATCTCATGAGCAATGCAAAATTAATATGAAGAATCATAATCATATAGACGTGCGGTTGCCAGCGCGTCGGGGAACTGCAGAGGACGCTTTACATGTTTTACGGAAATATGACACCATCATGATCGTGGATGATTCCTTATCAATGCAAGGTAGATTGTGGCAAGAAGTATGTTCTTCAACTGTGAAATGGGGACAGCTGACTAATTGTTGGAAACCTTATCTAGGCTACTAATGCATTGGCTCAACTCGCTCAAAGAGCTGGCGAATATGACACGGACGGTATCGATATTTACTTCTTGAATGATAAGAGAGTCGGTAAGGGTATGAAAGTAAGCGCTACAAACGAGTTTCTGCATGCCTTGTTTAGGTTTATTCTTTAGGAAGAGAAAGAAGTGCGGCAGCTATTCCGAACCGTCCGTCCAAGTGGCTATACGCCCATCGCTGACAGACTTGAAAGCCTGATATTCCCGTATATGGAGGACCTTGAAAAAGTCCATCGAGAAAAAGGTCCTGAAGGAGTAAAGGCGAAAGTAAAGCCGGTGAACTATATTATTATCACAGATGGTGCACCGAGTATGTTACATTTACTGCTTTATTGGCAGTACTTTTACTTACGTGCTGTTTTAGGCGATGATCCAGAGTCTGTCATCGAGCAAACAGCCAAAAGACTCGATAAGACACAGAGCCCAATTAACCAGGTAGATGATCCTGTCTCTTACTATGATATTTCCATTCATTAAAGATTCTATGCACAGCTCGGTGTACAATTTGTTCAAATTGGCAATGACCCGGCAGCTGCTCGATATCTTCAAGAATTAGATGACGATATGCAAACATCACGGGTAAGCCATCGACATATATTCAATTTCATTTATTGCTCACTGACACCGTTTATAAGGACATCGTGGACACGACGCCCTCAAATGGCCGTATACTGGATGAAAGAACACTGGTGAAGATTCTACTAGGAGGCATTCACAAACGAGTAGATAGGAAAGGGGCGGGAGCTGTTATGTGATCGGAATGAAATATGCGTCCATAATGAGCATTAGCTTGTATATTAGTACATCATTTATAACTTCGCGTACACCCTAGATGTTACATTCATGATAATGGCAGCGAGAGAAAGAGAAGCATGAAACAGCCTTGTCAGATATCCCAGTCCTCAAGGGCAAATGCCAGGACACCAAATGTGGCAGCTGCTTCACCCGAACCACCGGCGAGACTCTCGACTCCCCTTCGAATAAACCGCACCAAACCATCGAGCTCCGAGGAGATCTTATCGACGTGGTGATGCATGCTCTCTTCGCCCACACCCATAGATGATGTCATTGAAAAGGATGGTTCCGGAGGATCCATGTTCAAATCATCATCATCACCATCATCGTCAGAGCTCTCTTCCGATTCTTGAGGAGGATGAGAAAAACCAATAACATTCCATCTTTGTCTTCTCTGTCGGAGGCTGCGATGCCGCTTTATGACTATAGATTGTCGTGCGACATCATGGGTGGCTGTGGTGTCTCCTGCAAATGCGATGAAAGCTTCGCTGAAGTGCAAGCACATATCCAGAATAGATAAGATAGCAGTATGCAGTGCCACGGTCTATATGGTCTTATTCAGTAAACGGAGATTGTGTGGTGAATGTGGATAATGCGGCAACATACTTTAGCTGTTAGGAGGCAGCGACCTTGTATTTTCTCCAGGCTAAGTAAAGATCAAAATCTTGTTGTAAACAGTAAAGATACCGAACGCACTATTCGTCATGTAGTTTAATCATCTCATCCAGGGATTTTGCTGCTTTAAAGTCGTCGTGGAATTTTAATACCTGCGCATGAACAACCTGTGTATACGATAGTTCATTAGCAGCGAATCAAGTCTTTAATTTAACAACGTGCAACTTACATATGTTGTCAAAAAATTCAGTAACGTACTAAGTTTAAAGCGTCAGATGATAAATCATGAGAGGCGTTACACACTCACTTGATGAACCAACTCAGACGACTTCTTATAGCGTAAAAGGCTTTCATCTCTTCCTTTGAGCTCTTTACGCCGTCCCCTCTTACAAGTATCCGTTCCAGGACATTCTTAGCCCTTCTTATCTGCAAAAAAAATATGAAGATCTCGTTGTATATCTGCATAATGCCAGGACGGAAGATATATATCAGTGGAAACGGCACGGCATATTCAACCAAGAGACCGTCGATGGCTTTGACCGTCCGATTGATAGTCTTATCCTTGTCCCTATTTACACCGCGATAGGACAGTCGAACAAGGGATGGCTGGACCCATTCCCGAGACCCCGCACTAAGATTAGATTCCACAACATCATTAAAAGCGGTGTTCAGAAAGTGGAAGTCCGCCCATGGCTGTTGTGCATCCATCTGATTGTGGGGAAGAAATCCATAGCGCAGAAAGATCAGGAACAAGGACTTCCGCTCCAAGAGAGATCAGTTCGTACCTTTGTGAATACAGTATCGATGAAGTGACTCATCGCATCCCCGCGTCGCATTAGGAACAAAGCCTCGAGGGCTTCAAGGTGTTGCCACAAGGCGCAGTCTTCCACGAGAGTTTTCGCAAGGAGATTTCCGATTGGTTCACATCGTATTTGGAGCCCCTCGTAGATCAGCTTCGAGAGCGTATCGACGGACACAGAGAAGAGACCAGATTTCTGTTTCTCTGATTCTCCGTCATTCGCTTCAGAACGAACAAATGACGCGAAAGATGACCAGGACCCTAGACTGTCTGCAGATGATGGAGCCCCCAGAGCTCGAATGAGACCGACCGATTTTCCCGCACTCAACACAAGTTCAGCGACGTGCTCTAAGAAGGAAGGGATGGCTCTCTTGATCCTGCGTGCGCCAACTGTTTCATCTTCATCATCGTGGACAACGCCCTCTCGCAAGCAGTAGCCCTCAGTCCAGAAGTCTGGGTCCCCCAGCCCGATCCCCATCATCCCAATGCCCACGCCACTGCTCTCGATGAAGAATTCATCATCCAGCTCCTCGCCTCTCGCGGAACTTCCGGTGCGGCCCATACCGACGCCCAAGCCCATGCCGTCCTTCAGCCATTTCCCGATCATGCCCCACACAGGCTCGGAGCTGCGCACGAACACGCGCATGAGGGCATCGCTCGTCACGATGTCCCTTCGTTCCAGGTGCTCCTGGACACGAGAAAAGAGCGTATCAAGCAGGAGTGCAGTCACCGCCGCTGGCGACTGTCTTCCAGTGCCTGTGTAGGCTGTCAGAGGGGCGTCATCCGCGATCTCAAATACCGTCTTCACAAGATCCAGAAGAACCTCAAAGGATGTCTCGAACGCATCCCAAAGGTCCTTTTCCGTGCCCAGGAGGCTGACTATCAGCGGCTCCTCGCGTACACCCATAGACGCGAGGCACATGGCTTCTTCGCGAACTGCACACCATGCGTCGAGAGCCCTAATCTCGCTGTCAACGGCGTCCGCAAAGGCCTCGCAGGTGCGAGTCACGGATGACTTTCTATTGGAAGTGCCCTGATAGAAGCGGGCGGTGGTGGATTGCGATTGCGACTGGGAGAAGACGGACGCGGTGAATTGGCGGAGACGCTGCACTGTAGTCGCGATGCGTCCCAAGGAGGACAAGATCGACACCTGCGAGGTATGTGTCATATGGATGAGACGCGGCGTTGATTTATGTATCTGAGGATAGGTTATTCCCAAATACAAAGCATTTGTCGATGTAGCTCACGATGTAAGCCCAGCTCTTCCACTCCAACACGATGTTCTTTCTGCCCTGTAGCGCCATTAAGACTTCGCGGACCATATCTTCTTCATCGATGTATCTCTGCACCAGTACGGTCACAGAATTAACAAGGGAACATTACTTCCAACGCAGGGGCCTCACCTCATCCTGCAATAGAGCCTGAGCTGAAAATCCTGCTTTATCACGGGCAAGCGCGTTTTCAAATGCTGGACCTGAAAAAGCAACTCAGTAAATTGGAATATAACAGCAAGGCTATCGAGAAACCTACCCAAGGTGGATGGATCTCCAATGTCAAACTTCCGCTTCACAGTCGCGTCCGACTTCCACTCCTTCCTCCAATACTGCCTAGCCTGCAGCTCCTCAAACTCCCTCCGATGCGCATAGGTATGCGGGGGATGTGATTTCTGGGGCACCACCCCGTCTCCAGGCACAGGCACCTGCACCTGGGAAGGCAGGGAGCGCGGCTCATCATAGTCAAGTGACGACACCCCGGAGTCGTCCTCGTCCAGCGCCAAATCATCTGAATTGAGCGGGGAGAGCGAGGGCGTGCTGTCCCATTCGTCTCGGTCGCGCGTGTCCCCAGCAGCAGAGCGCACGCTGGCCGGGGGCTTCCCGTACACACATTCCCAGTGCTCGCCCTCGAAAGGTTCTTCTGCTAGAATGTCTTTCCATGTTAGGGTGGGTGGAGGAGGCGGTGGGTTTTTGAGACGGTCTAGGTATTCTTCTGCATATGCGAGTGTTTGGGGGGATGGAGTGACGGCAAGTTTGAGCTGGAGATTTAGATTTAGCGAAGGTAAATGCGTATAAGGGATGCTTACGAGGAATTGGACGTGGTCTGGAAGGCGGGATTGCTAGTGGCGATACTTCAGTCGAATGTACATAGATATGTAATGTGGATTTACCTTTATTTCTTGGTCAAGGTCAGTCTCTCGACTTGCTATTTGAGACTTGAGTTGTTCATACGACGTCTGGAGAGCCTCCCCAAGCGCGTTTCTCATATTAATACGCGCTTTAAACGCAAGACTATATGTTATCGAGGGTCAGAACTGTTGTCTCATAGAACATAACCACACGCACCCATTTATCTGACGGTCCACCTCCCTCATATCCACACTTACCGCTCCCTTATTCAACGTCGTGGACTCCAAGTTCTTTACCGCGTACTCTACTGCAGTCCTAAAGTCCTCCCCATCCGCGTCCTCCGCTGATCCATCTTCCCGCAGGCCTGTAACTTGCGATACGAGAGTCTGGCAGAGAGGAACGAGCCGTGACCGAGCGTGCCGGGAGTTCGGTCTGTGCGAATAACGCGACTGAGGACGCGTCGAAACGCTGGAAACTGGGCGTGTTGATAGACTAGAAGGCGGACGATGGGACGCGCTTGATGATGGACGAGATGGCGGGTTGCGGGTGGATAGGCTAGAGGAGGGCCTTGAAGAAAGACTAGATGGTGGACGCTGTGTGCTGTGGCTCTGAACTGATAAACTGGAGCTACTACTTGATGGCCTGGAGGTCCCTGAAGGCGTTGTAGAAGTACTGGAGATCGCCATGCACTAGTCAACAACGTAAATGGTGAGAGCCAAGTTCAGTTTGGATATTATATATGTTGCTGGTGGCAATAACATTGGAATTGGCCCAGCACTGGTGCTTGGACACCCTGAATATTAGCAAGGGGATTCGAGGAGGAAAGTACTACGGTCAACGGTGGTTCCAGATGTAAAAAAGCAAAATAAATATTGAGACCCGTAGGTCTACCACTCCGGGAAAGCGTGTCATCCTTGTGCAGGGGCCATGCTAATCTTCTCTGTATCGTTCCAATTTTTTCGTATGTCACCCCGAAGGGGACAATAGATACTGTTTTGCTAGGGTGCGTGAGAACATGGTTTTGCATTTTGGTCAGGTAGCGGGTTCTCACTCACCTACCTTACAGGTGCACCTTAACTCATTGCATGGCAACCTCTCAACAAAAATGACCCCATCTTGGTTCCATTGAACTTAAATAAGCTGAATTTCTTGTTTTTGTGATTTTTATTCTCATACAAAGTGCATCTATTCAATGTTTTCGTTTGCAGCGGTACAGTGAGATTATTTGGCTAAATTTTTGAGAACAAACAGTAGATACGCGATCGCGTGCGTCCTAAATCACAACCGTCGCGTACCCCTATCCAGTAGTACCATCGTAGGGAAGGAGCCCTACTTGTTGCAATTTACAATGTCGTGATACGTATTCTGCTTTCTGCTCTATGCCGTGGAAGACCCAACCACAAACCCACCTCCTTCTGCAGTGAACTCCAAAGAATGACTGCACGAGCTGGTCTGCGAAAAGAGCGGAGCTGAACGTCAACTATCCCAGCTAGACGCAATGGACCTTAGCGAAGGAAAAGAAGTATTTTGGTATTTCCACCCGGTGTGGGGAAGACTATTGCTTTTCATGCGCCGTTGCTTGCACAGACTCCAGGGGAGAAGGGGATTGGGACATTGGTACTGCCAACGCAATTTCTTATCGAACAGCACGTAAGTAGTACGGCTAGCACAGCGGAGACACGTTCCAAATGCTGATGTTCTTATGCAGACACCAATAGCTACGTCTCATGGACTTCGAGCCATAGCAATCCACGAATACTTCGTTCGCAGCAACCGTTACCGCAAATTGATCTTTTTGACGAGCTCAAAAAGGCAACGATGTCCACCTTGCCGTAATGACCCCTCAAATACTTTTCTGCGGGGAAATGAGTCCCTTACTGAGAGTTCGTTTTCTCTCTGCCGAAGTCTTTGTGCATTGGATGTTCATTGATGAAGCGCAACTCGTTGACGAAGTGTCCCCGCTCGCGACCGGACGGAGATGGGAAGTTCTACAAGGTCATCGGTAGCATACGCATTCTTCTCCAATACGGTCTGTTTGGGCAGCTATCACTGGCACTGTAATACCCGACCACGCCTTGGCTATCAGGAAGGCTTTAGACTTTTACGAAGGGGACCACGTCCATGCTCGCTACTCAGCCGATAGGTCAAACGTCAAGTGTATCCCCCGCTGCATTCAGCATCCTTCCGAATTTCTGGACTTCAGTTTTCTTATACCCTTTGGCATGACCTCCCAGGATCAAAATCGCATCCACTCTCATTTTCTCAAATACAATTGACCGAGGATACCGTATCATGCAATACCTCGACAGTTTGATACCAGAGGACATCCCAAATCGTGGCCGAGTTATAAAGCTGTACAACGTCTTAATGTCTACCGAATATCCGGAGAGTTTGTTAGCAACATGGAGGATGGATCAACGCTACACATAGGCGTCCTCATGGACACCTGCACATACGACCTGGATATCAAGAACCTGCGGCGTGTAGCCATCGCAGATATGTGCCCATCCTATGCTAACATGCAACGGAAGATCGGCAACTAGTAGAGACGTGCTACCGGCAACTGCAGTCACGTATGCGCCGGCTTGGGTACGTAAGGTTTCCGAGGCAGAAATCATCGCTGCTCAGGCCAAGGAGGACGCTGGCCGACGTGCCAAACTCTCTCTTACAAAAAACGAAGGTATAACTCCACTTCGAAACTTTGCTCTCGCGGCAGCGCCTCATTGCCAACGGCGAAGAATTCGATCCAGCAGATTGCCTTTAATGCGATATCCATCGTCCTACTGCCGGCATGGACGCAGATCTAGAGACGGTTGACCGCTGGCAGATTCACTTCACGAAACTGGCAATACCTGAACGACATTCAGATGGGAAGTTAGGTGCGCTCGAGCCACATATGCGAGAAACCTTGCATAATATGTTCGAGTGATGGCGTTGCCGAAAATACGCAACTATACTCACAAACCGAAATATACCTTCGAAAATATTTCTTCCGCGGCATAAAATCGAGTGCCTTGTCGAATGTATGCATAGATATACGTCCTTGGAGAGGATGCCTATTGTGGTGGGGGAGTAGGAGCGCATGGAGCGATATGGCGAGGAACTCCTGGGTTTCATAATGGAAGCTATGGAGGAACTCAACGAAACGTCAGACTCGGAGGAAAGATGCCTCTGTTTCTGTTGTGGATGCTTCCCTACAAGCTGCACATAAGGGTGCAGGTGCAGACGTCCCAGGTACCTTCTTTTCGTTCGAAATTGACACTGGACAACCTTGACAGACATATGTGCTCATTTCAGGAGAACATTCGACATGAAATCCATTTTGCTTATTCATTACTGCTACAACTGGCTTGCATCTGAACAACGACATTTCTGTCGACGAAAACACAGACTGTGTTCCGCTTCCAGATGATGTTCTACTTCGAAGAGTAGGCATCATCCACTACCATAATGTGCGCTGCTTCTATGAGTCCGCGTCGCTCATGCATATATCTACCACCATGCTTCGCAATTCCGATATCAATCTGATATCGCTTTTTCCAAAAAACACTGCAATTCACCACATTACAACCTTAATTGCTAAACATGGCTCTAATATATGTACAACTTAAATCGCGGAATGTTCCCAAATCGCCTTCGAAGCTTGGCTTCTGCTTCTTCTTTGCGAAAATCTACGTAGTCGGGCTCCCTTAGCGTTACTTGGCGGAGGTGCGCCACCGGGCTGCAATGGCTGTCTGGGTGAGATATGCAGGTCAAACAAGGTCGCTTGCTGATCCGAGATCGTATGACGTTTGTCAACTCGGACACTGCGAGATTGCAACGTGCGAGAAGGAGGGTTCGTATATTTGGGACATGGCAGGGTATTCCGTGGCCGATCCAAACAAGCTGATCTATTACCTCTGGTAGTATGGATATGGAATGCATCTCTACGTTCTCGACGGATGCTGGAGCTTCCTTGAAGACCTGCATCGCTGTTTCCACCTCAATGGAACCAAGAGACAACGTCTTGATCTTGTCGGAGCCGCCGAAGAAGACACGGGCCCCATCGACTATGGTTTCGAGATTGTGGTAAGGTATTGGTTCAACCGCCAGATGGAGGCTTATAAGCTGAGGCGCGATTATCATCTGAAGCGCCGCAACCAAAGGGCGGATATTGGTTGTGATTCTTATTGCTTGGAGATACCGCAGTTCCAGTGGCTGCAGACTGTTTGTTGTCCCACTACCGACCCATTCAAACACTCTGATCCTCGGCACGAATCGCAGAATTTGCATAATATCCCCGATCGGAAAATTCGTTAAATCCTCTTGAATGGTCAGGACAGTGATCTGCGACCATGGAACGGATATTCTTGTTGGATCGTCATAACCTTTCAAAGACAATCGTCTGAGTCGCGGAGCGATTTCAAAAAGGTCGCAGAATCCACGCAATGGTCGGGACTCGATCGACAACGTGTGTAAAGAGCTAAACCCGCGTTTCGTGAGCTGAGAACGGTCACGCACTGGCGTATGATACCAATCTTCGGAAAGAGTCACATCCTCCCAGCGATCACAGTGAGCTATAAGCATCTCGAGAATAGGATGGGCGAGTGATTCTGGAACCCAAACAGGTTGAAAATGGAATGTAAGAGGATAGCTTCCTGATCTCTCGAGGAAACGCTGAAGGTTGCGACAAAGATTTTCCTCCGTGATATCACTTTTGATGTGGAAGTTCGACCAGAGCCTACGGCCAGAGAGGAAGATGCTCCTCCAATATTGACAAACAATGCCGAGGCGAAAGAGGCGGGATGGTGCTGCGATACTGACTCCTTTTTCGCCTACACAACATAAAAATATCTCGCCTAAAAGTTCTGGAGGAAGTTGGTTGATTGGTGGTAGGATCTCCTTCGATTCTTTGACGGAATACCTATCTATTTTCTCTGCGCAGTCATCTAGAACCCGAGTAGAGTAGGTCTGCGATTGCTCAGGGAGCAAGCTTAGGTCTGCAAAGGTATCATCGAATATGGTATCCCATATTAATGTCATATCATCGTGTCCCGCAAGGAGAGGAAGGCTCTTCGCCGAAAGACGGCGGGTCTGGTTGCTTATCATTGTAGTGAAAGCCGCTGAGTCGCTGGTTGAAATTGAATATGGGTCAGTGAAAATTTGCGATAAGTAATGGTACGATGCTGACTGCGGTGGTTCAGATATCACTGCGAAACTTTCTGAGAGTTGCATGGGCCGCTCTGGCAGCAGTAACAGCGGTAAAGCATGTGATGATCATACTTATAGGTTCTCAGCATCCACTGCATCCAGGTTCGACCAGAATACACAGCCCGGGCTCAGGATCTGACAGAGTGTCACATTGGTATTGGTATTATGGATTTATAGGTAGCATGTAGCTGTGAATAAAGGGAATCCCGCATGACCAGATGCTAGTGAGGGTGGTCTGGGGCCCTGGACTATCTCCATATATGGTTGGCAGGTGTTATCACACGCAGCGCCTGCCGTGCACACCGATAATAATGATATTTACAGGCTTACAGGGTGCAGTATTGGTGCAATATCCCACATTCATGCAGAATCTAGAGCCACTACTTCATTGTCCGAACCATATAAACTTTTCTGCGTTTTCTATTAGCATATGTACAGCTTAAAACGGGGAATATTCCCAAATCGTCTTCGCAGGTCCGTTTCTACATTTTCTCCGCGAAAACCTACATACTCGAGCCCCACCAACGTTACGTGTTGGAGATGAGCGACAGGGCTACATTGGTCGTCTGGGTGGGAAACACAAGTTAAGCAAGGTCGCTTGCTAACGCGGGATCGTATGACATTGATGAGCTCAGACATGAGTCCGATGGTACAGTGCGAGAGGAGAAGGGTTCGCATATTTGGGACATGACAGGGAATTCCATGGCAGATCCAGATGAGCTGATCCAGTATTTCAGGCCTTACAGATATAGAATGCAACTGTAGGTTCTCGACGGATGCTGGAGCTTCCTTGAGGACCTGCATCGCTGTTTCTCCTTGAAGGGAACCGAGCGACAGCGTCTTCATCTTATTAGAGTTGCTGAAGAACACACGAGCTCCAGCGACTATGCTCTCGGTTGCACTATGGTAAAATGTTGACTCAAACGCCATATGAAGGCTCGTGAGCTGAGGCGCGATTACCATCTGGAGCACCGCAAATAAAAGATGGATATCGCTTGTGAGCCTCATCGTGCGGAGATGCCGTAGCTCCAATGGATTCAGAATGTTCGCTGTCCCTTCCCCGACCCATTCAAACTCTGTGATCCTCGGCACGACTCGCAGGATCTGCAAAATATCTCCCATGGGAAAACGAGTTACACCTGTTTGTATGGTCAGGATAGTAATCTGCGACCACGGAAGGGATATCCTGCTCGTTGGATTGTCACAATCTTTAAAGGACAATCGTCTGAGTCGGGGCGCGCTTTTGAAAAGATCGCAGGATCCACGCAATGGACGGGATTCGATCGACAACGTGTGTAAAGAGCTAAATCCGTGTTTCGCGACTTGAAAACGGCTGTACACCGGTATATGATACCAGCCTTCGGAAAGAGTCACATCCTCCCAGCGATCACAGTGGGCTATGAGCATCTCGAGACTAGGATGGGCGAGTGAATTTGAAACCCAAACAGGTTGAAAATGGAATGTAAGAGGATAGCTTCCTGATCTCTCGAGAAAACGCTGAAGGTTATGATGAAGATTCCCGTCCGCACTTGTGATCTGGAAGTTTGACCAGAGCCTACAATCAGAAATGAAGATGCTCCTCCAATGTCGACAGACAACCCCGAGACGAAAGAGGTGAGATGGTGCCATGATATGGACTCCTCTTTCCCCTAGGTAATATACAAATATCTCACCCAGAAGTTCTGGAGGAAGTTGATTTATTGCTGGTATGGCTTCTGTCAATTCTTTAGCAGAGTCCCGGTCCATTGGCTCTTCATCATCACGTCGAATCTGAGTAGAATGCGTTTGTAATTGTTCAGAAAGTAAGCTTAGGTCTGCAAAGGTATCATCAAACACGGCATCCCATCGTGCTGATATATCGTTCTCTCTTGAAGAGAGAGGACTCTCTATCGAAGGAAGAAACGATTGACTGCTTGTCATTGGTAATGCTGTGAACGACTTCGAGTCCCTATTAGCAGTGAGTATGAGTCAGGAATTTGGGCAAAGGGACCGATGAGCTAAGATATTGTAAGCGGCTGACCGTAGTGGAGACTTCATCGCGGAATTGCTTGAAATTGACGCAAATGGCGAAAGATCAGAGGTTAAGGATCGGAGGTAGGGAGTTGTCGTCGATGTCCTCAGACCATGAGACCATACTTATACGTTCAGTATATCCAGGTTCGACCAGAATACACAGCCTGAACGTCAGACCCTGACAGACGTAGGTATTGCGGATTAGTAGGGAGCAATGAGTAGAGGACGTCCGAGACCTATTGAGGGTGGCTCTGCACTACTAGAGACATAACCTGATGGTGACGTTGTAAGCATGCCTCAGGCCGCCAGGCGCGCGGTCTCAACAGCTTGATACGCATCTGATCATTGGCAGCCTGTAGGATATAATTGTATTTACATATTCATTGATTCCCGATATGAAGTCCCATCGTTTTAGATAGGGGAGTGTTCATCTTCGTCAGAATCCTCATATCCATCGTAGCTTCCGATCCAGATAATCTTTACTACGGTGTTTTGTTTAATCCTCAGTGCTTCTAGCTCTGCGATATCAGCTTCGTCCAGTAGTAAGTATTCGAAGTAGACATAAAGCAGAATCACTTCAACGTTGCGCAGATTGCCAACGGTTTTCAATACATCTACCCTCGAGGAGCTTGAAGACGGTTCCGAGGTCGTGCGAGCTTCCACTAAGTCCACGAGCTGTGGAATGGTAAATGCTGGTGACCCATGCCTTTTAACAATGAGTCGGAGTGTATGCATATTGTTGAGATAAAAGGGGAGGCCATTCGTTTTGCGGTTCAATGTTGGCATCCACCTAGGGGACCACTCTCGCTTGAGTTGCTCAGTTTCAGGTCCCCCCAACAGAGTCCAGTTAAAGATCTCGACCGTCGACACCTCTGGAGGTTTGATAATCTGCGGTATAAATGTCTCTGGGGTTCCATCGAGAGAAAGAACGGCGAGAGAGCAAGCTGAACGACGTAAGAGGGTGCAGAGGGCATCCATACAGGTTGCGTAAGAATCATCGTCTCCGAAAACGGATCCAACTTCAAGGTTGTTCAATGATGGCATTGTGAATGTCTAGAAGAATAAGGTCATGGCGTCAACAGAGGATGTAAGGATCTTCAAGGACCGTAAACGCAACAATTCCACAGGCCGATAGACATTCATAAATGAAGTCCCACCCCAGGAAAGGTGGTCCAATGCTGGTATATCACGCAGCGCGTCGAGAAATGCCTTCGTCGGATGCTGCTCATCTGTCTCGATGAGGTGCAGATTAGTATCCTCAGGAAAGGTGATTCGTGTCAGAGTCAAATTTGATAGCCTCGGAGAAGATTCCAACAGGTCCAGTAGAACTGACTTGAAACTTTCGCCTCTATAGTCTATTAGGATGGCATCTCTCAGTAGAGGTAGGCGATCTCTGAGCGAGGCAAAAACGGATTGTAGCACTGCCATCTCATGAGATATTAAAAGTGTAATACTCTCCCACCGCCTCGAATGCGCAACAAGCATGTCCAGAACGCTGGTGTCTCTGGATAAAAAATTGGCTAATGCCAGTTTGAGGGGTGCCATGCCTGATCGTTCGAGGCAGTATCTCAGTCGAAGCTGCAGGGGAATCATCGCACTGGATGGTCGAGGATTAAGAGATGCGTAATGGCCAAAAGCACTTCTGAAATCAATCTTGATAGATGTCCATAGTCTAGGTTGTGAAAGTGCTACCGCCCTCCAGCGGCGAGAGACTTTGAGGATTGACACAACGTTGGATCTGGGAGTGCTGAGGTCGATTGCGCCATTTTCCCTACATCGTAAGAAGATTTCCGCTAGCACATCATCAGGCAAGCTACGGGCAACGGAAAGAACCTGCTTCTGATGATCCACATATTGCTGTACAATCTCTCGTTGTATCATCAGTTGAAGGATGAATGTTTGCAGTCGGAAGATCTCGTCATCGATCTTAGCAATGTCTGCATTTCCTTCCAATAATAGCATCAGGACATTTGTTTTCTCCTTCGTAGAGAGCGGGTCATTTGAACGAGATTGCAACAGGGGCATTTGGCGATCGACAATTGTCACAGGCGGACCACTGAAATGCCCACAGTGCGAGCAGGTAGTGTAAGGTACTCTAAGAGATGTTGAGTGATAGGTGTTAGTATATCGCCATAGTATCGGATGGTAAGCTTACTGGATTTCTACCATGATTGCTTTTCGTCTATGGACGAATGTGACGTACGAAAAACTCGATGGACAACGAACAATGGAGAACACTAGCTACAAGCTGGCAATCGAATGACTTGCTGATAGTATATCGATACGTCAAGATGTTATCGGAGTAGGTTGGCATTAGGCTGCATATGAAGCCTCGTTGTAAACACACCTTGTGCCGTAAACAGGAGTTTGGAGCTACTGACGCCCCTGAACCACGAAGACTACCTTAGGCGGTAGCTGAGGTCCAGAAAGAATGGAGGGATGATGTTGGGAAAGGAGGTCTGAGAATCGACGTGTCAAAAGCTTCCTGAGAGGCATGAAAGGCAGTACTGCGAGAATTATTAACTGCATAGCATCTAGGGCAGGAATCAAGAAAGAGAAGAAGTGCAAGCGATGCATTCTTATTGCGCACGATGAACCTTGGAAAGAGCCTGCTTCTCAATTATGGGTGTATTGCAGATGAACTTGGACACCACTTCTGCGGCATTTCCATGCAAAGAAAGGCCTTTGGAACGGCAACGTGAGTACTGGAAGAAAGAGTAGATGATATCCATAACTCGCTCGGCCCAAGGACGTCAAGAGAGTCCCAGGAATCAGCAAATCAATGGGAGAGTCACAGCGACTGGAAGCTGTGCAGCAACATTTGCAGACTTTAAAATTACAGACTACAGTATTGGTATAATGTCACATACTTATGCTGTACTTCCGCGACATTGAAGCAATCATCTCAATGTCCCAAGAAAGAAAATCATTTCCAACCAACGCCCGGCGACGCGTCGAATCGCATGGTGTCACAAATCACATGCTCGTGACGCCCTGAAAATTCACGAAAACGCGACCTAAGTTGAAAGCAAGCAAGAAAGCAATTATCCAGTATTGAGCTAATTATCTACAAGAGGAGAGGGGAGAAATATCAAGGACGGAGCTATATCCTTCTCTATAGGTATTTTACAAGAAAACCTGAGACAGTGCTCGGGATGGGGCTATGAGTGGGGGGAGGTGAGTGATCACTCTTGGTATGGGTACCCGAATTTCGGCTGGTCTTTGCGCCGCCAGAGTTTCTTCCTATTGAGTTGATGGGATGGAGTGTCAGTGGATTCAGAGGCAAGAGGGATTTACGGAGAGAAGGGGAGAGCAGAGGAAGAGGGAGGGAGGAACGTACTTCTTTTTCGTCGGCACATGCTCCGCAAACACTTCCACGCAGTACTTGGTTTTGAATTCGCGGATGAACCGCGGGTCCCTATTAATAATGTGGCGTCAGTAAAATAAAGAAAAAGGGGGGTTTTGGAGAAGCAACGCACCACAGCTCGCTGGCGATACCTAAATCCTTGCAGCATCGCATGAGGGCGTTGCTCTTACACGCCTCCGTGGCTGTAGGGATCCCGGAGGGATCGAAGTACTCCTGCTCCCCGCGGGCGATGGCGACCAATCTACGGCACACGCATAAATCATACAGTAAGTAAATCAGGCTATCTGGGATTGGGGGAGACACGCACCGGCCTTGGCAGACGAGGGCATACTCCCTGCTGACGATTTTCGGCCCCACATTCGTCTCGCTCCGCGGCGCGAGCC
The DNA here is from genome assembly GCA_036937135.1 of Nidula niveotomentosa. Lineage (NCBI taxonomy): Eukaryota > Fungi > Basidiomycota > Agaricomycetes > Agaricales > Nidulariaceae > Nidula > Nidula niveotomentosa. Next base: position 131,745 of record JASFDE010000008.1, read on the forward strand.
CCCATGCGCCGGGGCCAAAGGCTTTGTTCAGCGTGCGACGGTACTTGATCTCGGGGAGATAAATCAGGCCGTCTGTGCATCATCAATCATTTTCGTAAGTTTAAGTGCGAAAAGTAAGGGAGAAGGCAACACGCACCAGGCTTCATCTCGATGTCCATCGGGTCCACGGGCGCCATGAGTACCTCCGCAACCTCCTTCGGGAACGCATGCGTCGACAGGCCGTGGTAGCTCTTCGACCAGTCCGTCGAGCCGTCGCTGCCAATAGCCTCCGGGAGCACCGACACGGCGGGCTCAGGAGCGGGCGTGAATGTGGCTGAAGGCGCGGCTGTGGGCGTGGGGGCGGATACCTCGGTGGCGGAGGGGGCGGGCTGGAGGTGGTCGAGCATCTCTTCAGCGGTGGGCGGCGCGGTGCTCACTTTCGCCACGGCGGGCTTGAGGGCGGGCTTGCGCGGCATCCATGCGGGCTTTGCAGTTGCGGAGACGTATGAGCGGGCGAGTGCACGAGTTGGGAGGCGGGCGAGGTGCCGCAGGGCGAGGGCCGCCATTGTGCTTGACGATGTGGAGGAAAGGAAATGTAGTTATTGACACGGCGTGCGGAGTTCTAATAAAAACGGCGCGTCCTCTCTCCCCTCCCGTTCATGCTCGCGCTCCTCGCAAGATGCGCCCTCCGCCCCTCGAACCCGTCCTCGTCTGCGTCCGCTCACTGTCTGTTCCATGATGTGCGCGTCCACACCGAAGACAAGCGCTGGCCTGGGTGGCAGGTCATAATCGGCATTGAGACGCACGCGCAGATCAAATCGCGGCGCAAGCTCTTCTCTGGTGCGTCCATCCACTCTTCACATTCCATTCTCTTTCTTACTTCTATACCACCACGCCCAGAATCTCTCGCTCCCGATCCCGACTCGCCACCCAACATCCGCGTCTCCCCATTCGACGCCGCCTTCCCCGGCACGCTCCCCGTAAGCCCCCCTCCCCTCCTCCCGGCCCGCCCCAGCTGAGCATCCCAGAAACTCAACCCCCGCTGCGTAGACCTCGCCCTCCGCACAGCACTCGCGCTGCAATGCGACATCCAGAGGCGCTCTTCCTTCGACCGGAAGCACTACTTCTACTCGGACCAGCCGGCGGGGTACCAGATTACGCAGCAGTATGGTGCGTATATTTCCCCTCATCTTCTGTCTTATGTATGGCTAAAATATAACATACACGACGTACAGCTCCCCTTGCGCTTAACGGCGCTCTCACCCTCCAACTCCCCAACGCAGATCCAATCCTAGTGCGCATCAAGCAAATCCAACTCGAGCAGGTTCGTCCATCCTTCCATCTCCTACCCACCACATCCCTGCTGACCATGCCCTATCACAGGACACAGCCAAATCGACCTTCAACCCACGTCTCCGCACCTCGCACATCGATCTCAACCGTGCGGGCGTAGGGCTCATGGAGATCGTCTCCGAGCCCGATCTCCGGTATGCCCTCCCTCCGCCTTCCTGCCCCTAAAAAGAAAAATCAACCTCACCTCTTACCCCATAGGTCCCCAGAAGAAGCCGGTGCGTACGTGCGCTCCCTCCAAGCCCTCTTGCGCGCCGTGGGCTCGAGCGACGGCAACATGGAGCAGGGCTCCCTCCGGTGCGACGTGAATGTCTCCGTCAACCGCATCGGGGACCCGCCTGGAACCAGGTGTGAGATTAAGAATCTAAATAGCGTGAAGTTTATTATGGCCGCTGTTGGTACGCCTTCCCCGCATCTCCTTCTCTTCTTACAAGTGTACTCACTCGATGATGCGTTTATGGTTGAGTAGTGCACGAAGTCCACCGCCAACGCGTGCTGCTTGCATCTGGCGCTCCCGCTGTCCCGCAGGAGACGCGTGGGTTCGATGAACATACGTTTGAGACGTACCGCATGCGCTCGAAGGAGGATGCTCCCGACTACCGGTACATGCCCGACCCCAATCTCGGGATACTCGTTCTCAGCGAGGTGCGTGGCATCCCTTGCCATTCCCTCACTTTCATTGTCTTTCTATTCTCCCTCCATCTTTTGCTTCCTTTTCTCCTCTTCTTCACATTATGTTCCTTTCTTCTTACTTTCAATTCACCATATTGATATTCACACCTACTCAATCAACCCGCTAACCCCCTCCCCTAGGAACGCATTAATACCCTCCACCGAACCCTTCCCTCCCTCCCCGCCGCCACGCACGTGCGCCTCCAAAGCACATACGGCCTCTCCCCACGCGCGGCAGACGTCCTGCTGGGCATCGACAGTGGCGCGGACGTGCCGTTCGACGGGGAAGAAGGAAAGGGTGGAGCGGTGGCGTATTTCGAAGAGCTATGCGCTGGGGTGGACGGGAATGAAATGAACGGACAGGTGGAAGTAGAAAGAAAGGCAGAAGGACCAAAGAAAGGCAGGGACCCAAAGGTCGTGCTCAACTGGATGACGCACGAGCTCCTGGGACAGCTTGCGGCACGGAAGGAGAGTTTCAGGGACAACACGGTGACTGCCGCGCAGCTGGGGGAGCTGATTGATTTGGTACAGGCGGGGACTGTTACTGGTACGTTTTTTCACGGCTGTATGCTTGACAATTAACTGAGCGCGTTGAATTCACAGGCACGTCGGGGAAGTTCCTCCTGCGACACATACTCGCGCACCCCTGCACCTCGCGCACATCCCAAATTGCAACTGAACTCGAACTACTCGCTCTCTCCCCATCCTCCTCACCCCCATCCCCACCTCCCTCCTTATCTTCATCCCCATCCCCCTCATCCCTATCTCACTCTTCATCCCCTTCCTCCACACCTTCCCCCTCATCCCCTTCCCAACCCCACCCCGAAGACACCCTGCGCGCCCTCTGCCTCCGCGCCATCCTCGACCTCCCCGCCGAAGCAGCCGCCTTCCGCGCGGGGCATCAGGGCGTGATCAACAAGATCGTGGGGCATGTGATGCGCGAGAGCCGCGGGCGGGCGGACGCACGCGTGGTGCGAGGAGTAGTGGAAGAGTTGATTTTGGAGGAGAAGGACGGGAAGGAGTAGAGGGTTATGCTGAATGTAGACTGCTTCGAGATGCGGACAAAAAGTACATGGAAGTTCTCCAGCTTGTCGAACTGTATAGTGGGTACTTCAAAACATGCGTGATACAATGATGCTGAGCTGACACTTACCCAACAGACTTTCGCTGTAATTATTATTTCAGAATAATTGTGGAATACGGATGATAATGGGGAAGAAATCTGCCAATACCGCACATAGAGTCGTTTGGGCCTCTCTCATCCCCCGCTAATCCTCGCCGCTAATCCCATGCATATCCTGCTCATATTTCAGCTGTCTGTCTTAGCGAATATCTTTCTCTGGATCGGAGTTGCGATTTCCGAACCTCATCTTGCATGTGCTCGCTAACGCTGAAGATGATCACTTCTATCCAGTTGCCATCCTACATCTAGTGAAGCCTCGATGGACATTCCTTTCTGAGGTGAGCCCTCGATTTCTCGTAAAGACAAAGTTTCTTATATTCGAGCCAGCTATAGCGCCAGATGCACAGTGGCATTGCACACGGTGCGCACGCATTGGCCGCGCCACCTCGCCTACGTCCTTCGTTTCCCCTCAGTACTTCTACTCGACGTATCGCCCGACTAGCTCAGTTAGAGCGTCGTGCTAATAACGCGAAGGTCGTCAGTTCGACCCTGGCGTTAGCCACAGAACAAAACGGTTCTCGAGATGAACTGGCTGTTTTAGGCAAGTTTTGAAGCAACGGCCTCGAGAGTACGGCCTTGTGTATTTCCTCTGTCGTCATGAAAACTCCCAAAGACAAAGCTGAATCCTAATGTGACATGCAGTCCGGCAATTCTCTCTGATGCAGACGTCGACTGTATTTTTTTATCTGCGTGCCGCATTGAGTATTTCGTGTCTGGTCTATCTGGCTATAGCCCTATGTCCGACGTAGATGGCTCCCGTTTATGTGTCAGGTAAGAATTTTCTGTTCTTTAAATTTTCTGTAGCATGCCTGACATGTGCATGCGGATTCATAGCTCTCTCTCGGTTCAATGCAACTACTGGATCATGACCAAGTCATTGAAGACAAAAATAGCGCAGCTTCTCACAAGCGAGTGAAGTGCATCAGGGATGATGACTACTTTTTTTTTTCCCAAGGGCGCAGCAGCTCTGGACATAATATTTTAATTGTCCAAAGATAACGTCGGGGGAAGTGTACTTGCCAAGCCGCAGTATGCTTTAGCAAAATTAGACAGTGCCGTGGAAGTATGTTCTATTTGTTCTGCTACTCAACGTTCTGGGCTCATCTTGCCTTAACCAAAATCACGTGATACTGTCCATTCTGCTAATTGAAAACGATTTCCCAGAATACGTCATATACTTGGTTGGTGTTTCATGATATTGGTTAATGTCGAAGAGCTCACGAGGTATATTTCTCAGGTCCTCACAGAAGATGAACCAGTAGTGGACCAAGTAACGGGATTCAATGATTGCAACAATATAACAACAGTATTTTGCTTTCTGGTCGACGTTTCTTTGAGATGGCCTACCTGCCCAAAATTTGACCACAAGCAGTGTCGACATTGTCAATGTTACGAAGAGTAAACCCATAGGTCAAAACACTGGTCTAAGCTTGTAGTGCTGCTTGGTGCTGTCCTTTCTCTTGATCCGGCGACTTGTTTCTCTGATTCCTTTCTGACGAAGGGAGGAGGCAGTTCTTGTCAGCCGCCTGGATGTCGTTTGATAGTATCAATGTCATGCAACGGTACTTTGATTGCCCCAATCACCCTCCGCTCGGTGCATTGAACTTCTGAATTTGTCAAACGGAGATCTCACTTTGAATGTCCCACAGACAGCTGGAAAGATGTTATTTACTTCCCATAAAGAGTGGTTACGACCATCACATTTAACTGGGTTACATGCCTTTCATTGAGCCGAAAAGCAGACTCGGGGCTTAAATGCTTCGGCGTGGGTGCGAGGTAGATAAATACGGGACTACACAGCTCTCTTTATTTTTACTTCAACTATCGGGCAGGCAGCAGGCAGTAGAGCAAGTCCGTCTGATGTACACTTTTGCTTGGGTTCTAAGTCGGGCAAGTCATAAAGAAGCATATCTGATATCATAATCCTGGGCCTGAGAATTGTTAAGGAATATACCGTATACATTCATCAGTCAAAAACGGTGCCGGCGTCGATACGCCACTTGTAAATACAGTGTCTGTGTGGACAGCGAGAGTTATGATACAATCGTATAGCCTACGGGTATAGTCCAGGAAGAAATGCAATGGACAGCGACAAGTACAGCGATACAATCAATGGAAGAGGGATCATGGTAAAGGTGCCATGCCAGTGGAAGATAACGTATACTGCCGCTGATATCGACTGTGAGGAGAAATAGGAATACTGTAGCGAGGAACCGAGATGGGATCATGAATGCGAGAGAGGAAATGACGCGAAAACCGGGATATACAGCTTCTTCCAAGAAAATAGGTTGGATCGCAGAGCGTTTGAAAGTATCAATAAAACGGGTGCCCGTTCCGGAATCCAGGTGGTTACGATAAAAATCACTGCTTTAATTTGTGGTTCTTCTCGAAAAGCTGTTCCAAAGATGCAAAAGGCGATGGACGAGGTCTTTGAATGAATCCAAGGAAGTAGTAGCTGTACCACCGGTGGAGAAACGATTACCAGATCATTCGATAGCACCTCCGTATAATCAGATACTCCCAATTAAGAAAAAGCTAATCCGGCCCAAGTGCCCACGGCACCTACAACGGCGCCTCCAGCCGCAGCGCGAAATTTGGAACCTCCTATTCCATTCGCCTTCGACTTCTCGACCTCCTGATGCTGTCCATTCCATGTTATCTCCGAGCGATGCTTTGCCTGTTGTTTCTTCTCTTCTTCCTCCATCTTCTCCATCACCCTCTTCACAGCCTCCTCGCTCCTTCCTAGAATGAGCAGACCCTGCTCTTTCGTGTCATCCTCCAGGTCATTAACAACACTGGAATGAAAATTTAGTTGTCCAGCTGCATCAGCGATGGCTTTAATATCGGCCTTGGGCAGGACGTATATAGTGGCGGTAGATTTACTCGTTAGAGTTGAAATGAAGTCTTCGCGCTGCTGAAGTGACATGGTGCGTCCGAGGAGCTGAGAAGTAGGAGGCGCTGTCACTGAAGTCGAAGCTGAGACTTTGGTCAAAGGTATCTCCTGCTTCATAGAGGACCTCTGCGAGGTAAAGCTCGACTCCGGAGAGGGAGAAGGTGAAATAAGGGTCCCAGGCATCGGGGAACGCGAGAAGGCCTTGCCTTTTCCCTTGGCAGGAGCAATAGCAGCAAAGGTTTCTTGCCAACGGACAACCTTCGCACTGCCGCTAGCAGCTACATCGTGAGTAGCCTCCTCGTCCAAGGTATCGTCGAACATCCCGGGCTTGAGAAGCGCGGCGAGGGCCTCATTTGACAGAGACGCCAGGCTCTCGGTAGAGCCGATTGGAACTGGCTGCGCAGACAGACGGCGACGGTTACGAATTGTGGCTTTTGTTTCTTCGTCGTGATCTCGGACGGGGGACTCAAGATGCATCGAGCCAAGAGCCACAGTGATGTGCGATGCAGGAAGAGGCGGTATTTTCTTGTCCTCATCCTTAAGAGGAGAATCGATATACGGACACCCGGAGCGCGGGTGACCTGCTCGAGGACGTTTACATTTCTGGCATTGAGGCACTTTTCGGGGTGTCGTGGATGGAGTAGTATCCCTCGAAGTAGCGCTAGCAGAGCCGGATTTCCCTGTGGGCGTGCTTTGAGTAGAAGAGCTTGAACGCAGATTGGGAGCCATATGTTTCTTTAACGCAGTTCTTTGGCGACGTTGAGTAGTGCTGTGTACAGAAGAGGGTTTTGAAGGTTTGACGGGTCCCAGATCGACAGCTCCCTTTAAAAGTGACTCGAATCAGAACAATAGGTTGTGAGGGTACCCTTGAATCAGCTTTATTCTGCCCAAACCATGAAGAAGTCGTCCTAGGCAACCTGAAAACAAAAGCGAGAGATTTAAGCTAGCAAAGATATAGAAAGAACTAAGGTGCGAAGGGTCAAGAAAGAGTACAAGGGTGTTCAAGCCAACCTCCGAACCGAAGCCGCGACAGGGCACGGAGGGCACTCGGTCCGGGGTTCCCGGCATTCACCGCAGTCACAGGAAGTTGAATGTTGGTATGACTCACGACCTCTCATACTTACCTTACTTACACTGGCCCATCGTCTTCGAACTTGCTTCCTCCGAGTGGTTCTCAAACATCCGAAATCGAACGCATCAAATGTAGCCAGTCTTACCGTAAGTATACTTCCAAATATTCTACTTACAAGTTACGAGCGTTCAAATTTTGCCAAGAATTTTGCAGCAATGATATTTCTTGAAACTTTCAGTCAGCACAGCAGGGTCAAATTACTTGGTGAGTCCTGTTTAAGTATCTGGGAGTTCAAATTTATTCTGCAGCTTTTCTGACGCTCTCCTACACGTTTTGTTGTAGACGAGGGTCATTTGTGGCGCACATCCATTGGCGGATTTCGTTTCAGGTTCCTTTTCAGGTCAACTGCAAACTAGCGTCTTTTCTTTGTCGTCTAGATTTTGGATTTGCAGCAACGACCGTCGGGCTTAGAGACGTCAATAAGCCATCTCATAAAGGAAATCAATGTATAGAGCACAGCTATGTGGTCTTGATGATATCTTCCAGACTTTCAATTCAGATTCTTATTCCTGCATAGTGTCTAAAAATCCGGTCATCAACGCCATTGCCCCTCATTTCCCTCCAAATCCTCGATCAAGTTTATTAATGCCTATCTCCTGGTATCTCCTCGTGGCCCCGATCGAGAGACCCCAAACACTTGGTAGCCCTGGCCATCGACTGACAAGATGTTGTTTCAAGATGCGAAATTGAGAATCGGTATCTTTGCAACCTGAGGACTTCCCCAGTCGTCGTTTTTTGATATTGTCGAGAGACCCACATGGGAATTACGGGATCTGCTGGGATTTTCGTAAATGTATCAAACCTTGTCTCTCAAGTCCTATCTACAGATGGTGCGCACCTGTGCGCTGTGTTTGTATCTCTCATTCTCGCCTAACAACGACCGAAGTTATGGTAGATGTATTTTTACGCCCGTCGGGATCTCGCAAATGCGGGGAATCAACCCATTATGGAGAGTCTGCTTCCAGTTGGTTGGTGGGCAATTGGTGAGTTTATTGGATCCCAAAACAAAAATGCCAGAGGTTACAGACTCACAACCAACTCTTCTGCAGATGTTTATCCTATACGTGTAAGGTGGCCCGGTATAATTTGGATCCGAAGTTAATTTTTACTATGAGCTTTCTCGATCTCCTTGCAGATCGAATTGGTATGATCTCCTCAATTACATGAAATTCGAGGGTTCCTCCATCCTGAAATTGTTGGTGCAAATTTATGCAGGACCCTCATGGTCATGACTAACGAGATAGCATGCTTATCTGAACTAATCATTATCGGAAGCAAGCGATTGGAAGCATGGCTTTGAAGAGCGTTTTTACCTGGTGTCTCCTTCTTTCGAGCTGCTTTTCATTTGGCAGATATATATACCAGTGTCTTTATCCCCATGCACCCTATTACACACAGGGTCGTTACATAAAGAATTATGCACCTGGACTCTGAGTCTTAAAGCTTACGGCTTGCAGGTGATTCACATTGCTCCTTTCACCCCTAGCAAACATTTAAACTTTACTCAGGTCACACTTCCGGTTGACCGCAAAAATTCAAGTGTTTATAGGATAGGATAAGATAATATACACTTTAGGGTCTCGGGATATACGAGAACGGGACGATACAAGGAGCAGCGATGATGTAGGTGTATGGTTTATAGGTGATTGGGTCGAAAAAGAAAGGAAGATAACCTCCCAGGAAAAGCTTTCGCCGAAAAAAAAAGAGTTTTCAGCACCAGACCAAGTACTGGGATGAACCTTTATTCCTGTTGAAAAGTAAATGCGGTAAATAAACCAAATGTTAAAGCCAGAATGAAACAGTAGGCTTTGCAAGAATTCGGCCGAAAGTGTTCATTGTCTTGTGAACTCTTCTTCTGGTCGAGAGTCTTGACCCTTGCTAGTACTATTGGGCTTCGACTACGCCAGTTGCAACGGCGACGTTCTCCCCAAACGGTAATTGAGGTGATTTAATGTCCCCGTGGTCCTTGGGAGTCAGAGAGTTGTTGTAAGCTTCAGACATAGGAGCTAATATCGATGAGGCGGGAGTTTTCCCATTCTCGGTTGCCTTGAAAGGTAAATCGGAAGTTGATTGGGATGACCTGACCAGGCGTTGAGAGCCGAGGTATAAATGAGCGACACTTACAATGTCTTGATTTGAATGAACCAACCGTTGTCTCTTGTTCGGCACATCGGGAGATGTATTGCTCGACTTTCCGGGACCCTTAAGAGTTGAAAAGTTGAAATACGATCAGTCTGTTTTACCTTTACCTAACAAAGAATCTACCTTAGAACGTTTCTGGACGAGTTTTGCAGGGCGTTCACCAGGCTCGAAGACGTAATCAGGCAGACTAGAACTTCATAACATATCCATGTTTCAGCGGACAGAGAATAGTGAAGATGTGCATCGCGAACCTCCTGACGTGACGGACCACAATTCCCATCGTGGCTTCGTCAAACTTCTCCCATGATTTGACGAGTTTTGTGAATTCGGTTGTTGGATACGAGATATCAAGTCGTCTAGGTCCGACGGCGCCATCTTGCCAAAGAGCATCAGTGATCGCTACGCAGACCATCTAAAGCGGAGCACAGAGAGGGCTTTACCAGGCTTTGGTTCTATCATAAGGCCGATATAGAATGTCGTCGAGAATACGGCATTAACACCTTCTTTCCCTTCCACATCTTCCTTCTTGCGACTTGCAATAGCATCGGATATCTCACCCTGGGCCACTGCGCGAACTTCTTCCTCAGAGAGACAATATGACACTTGATCGAAGCCCTTGATGAAAGGATGCGCGAGAGTCAGAGAGTCGACAAATTCTAATTTCATGACGAGCTGTCTTATCCGTGACTCGACCGTTCCCGACCTGTACAGAATAAAAACGAGTACGCTAAATTGAGTTAATCCTGACGCACCATTTGATTTGCAAGTCCGCATTCCCTGTTGAGGCAATAACCTGAAGGTAATAGCGGTACTTGTGAAAGAAGTCATGTTTGGTAAAGAGTTCAGACCAAGAAGCGCTTCCAACGATCACTTTGTCTACGATATCAGCACCTGCCCTATTGTCAGTAATGGGCAATATCTGTAGCGAATAATCCAAACCTTTCTTGAACTCTTCTGTCATGATCATTTGGGTGGAAGCAGTAACATTGTGTGTGGAGCACATTGAAGGGTAAGCGGGAGTGATGATAGGCATTCGGTGGGCGCGGTCGGTGGGATACAGCTTCAGAATCAAAACATTAGGCGTGCTACCGATGGAGAAGTAATCATGTACCTTGGGATTCCATACTCTGACCTGCAAAGGTCCCTCTTCTATTTGTTTTAAAAGTACAGGTTGTGGCCATGTCCTGCACGAGCGTCTAGACGTGTACAACTATGTAGGGAGGAGGAATAGCTCACCATTGATACATGATAATAAAGAATCGACTGACTATTGCGCCAGCAATAGCATTAGGATAGAGTTGGCATATTCGAGCAACAAGCATTGCCCAAGCGACTCCACCAAGAAACCCATTCACATTAGAATATATGGCTCTCCCTGAAAGGTCAACATTAACTTGGATCACTCGAACAAGCAAAGAACGAACGAACGTTGAGCCCATAACTTAATACATCGCAAAGAGTCGCGGAAGACTTGCACGTTTGGTACTAGTCGCAAGATTTCATCCGTTACACGAGAGCCTTGAGTAGAGTAAATATCTAGTGAATCATGGAAGAGAAATGATCATGCGTACCTCCCAGACTTCGCACACATCGTTCGTCAAGATTCCTTAACAAGTTATCGTCTTGTAAAGTCAAATCATCAGGTATCGACGATAGTGCTAGACGAGCCAACAGAAAATCAAGTGGAATGCCGGATATTTTGGCTTTGATTACCGGCACAAACGCTTCGGGGACTCCCTGCGAACAAGTTCAACTGGAATGTTGCTTTTAGAAGGTCTGAGCGACGCACCGAGGCTTCTGTGACACCTTCCACCTCTTTCAGCATTGGCTCAAAGACCTCGAAAAAGTCTTCTCGTGAAACATGCTTCGGTACCACGCATAATGTATCGATATCTGAGCCTGGGCCATGGACACCTAAACGGTAAGAGCCGAAGGTGAAGATTTTCCCTCCTGCAGCAGTGGCTGCCGTTTCTGATAGTCCGCGAGCTAATGCGACTTTGTGAACGAACTTCTTCACCAGAGAAGCGACACGGCCGAGCACAATTTCCCTAAGAGTTCATGAGTTCAATTTCGTTATCGAAGGATTGATGGAAAGAGAGTTGGTGCTTCTTGCACTCCCCAGGTTCCATCGATTCATCTCTCAAAGCAACAATGCAGGAGAATATTGGCTTCATGAGAAAGCCATACTTTCAAACGGGCTTCAAGGACGCTCGCAGGCGCTGCAAGACGAGAGCGGCTGACAACAGCGACCCGGGGCTGACAAGTCTTGTTGACGAAAACTGCACTCACCTTCTCCGTGCCTCTTCCTCGCTCTCAAAAGTATTTTGCCTTCTAAGCTCCTCCATAAGAGTGATGGTGACCTCTTTTTCGCGTTCATTGGATTCAGACGTTGAAATTGGTGGCGTAACACCAAGGAAACTGACAAGAATTACCAGATGTTTGCTAAACCTTTACTGAAATATACGCACTCATTTCCAGCCGTCATATCTTTGATTTTTTTGAACAAAGTCTTGAAGAGAAATGTGGGTGGCTCACAGAAGGAAGCGCAAAGAAAGTTGACGGACAAGGACAACAAGCATGATGATCCTGCCTCTCGGCCTTACTGTTCACGTGACTAGTCGTGGAAGCAACGGCCAATTTTGAAAATTACTATGGTCTGTTCAAATTTCTAAGGCGACAGTTCCATATTTCATGCACACCTCCTAGCTCAATAGCTTTCAGAGCAGAAAGCGTTACATAAAGGCATCATAGCAAACTTCTTGTAACTATACTAGGAAATAAATTTAAAAAAAAAACACTGTTACAAGCCTGAGTCAGGCTAGTAGGGTTGGACCAAGGCGTAGACAATGTACAGAGGAACACAGCCATCGTGGTCTAAGTAAGTTGGTCCGTAGGCTGTTATATAATATATGTACAGAGGGAAAATGAATATGAGCAACTGTCAACAATAGGACGCGAAAATAGTAAGTAAAAAGGTATAATAAATTCTGGCGACTGGACCTGAGCTAAGCGGGACAAAAGAGTGTGGGGTGCGTTGTAATGCGGGTGGGATGGATATAGGCTCAAGAGTACTTTGTATATTCCGAGAGCTTAGTGCTGTTGAAATGATGTTGAGCTTCTTTCCGCTTCAGGACCGCCCTCCGAATGAACCAGGCAGCAATCGCGGCGACGAGAAGACCGAGGACAACCCCAATAACAATACCAGCAGTGTTGTCACCTGATTTTGTGGAGCCACCACTGTTGGTGCTGGAGCCGCCACCGGTGCTAGAACCGCCACCAGTAGTAGAGGTACCGCTACTACTGGTACTAGTGGTGTTCGAGGGATTGACTCCGAAAGGCCAGAAGTCCCCTCCATTGGGTGGTAAGACACACGTCAGCGAGTTGCCATCTTGGATGGTTTGGAAGTCTGATTGGACATTCAAATTTTGGGTGGAATTCGTGTCCAAAATGAATGCCCCGGGAGTAGGGACAGTGTCAGAGTCACTGCAGTTTGGTCCACGAGCGCCAATAAACGAAGTATTTCCAAACATCTGATTATTCAGCACGGTGAAGTTGTGAGCTGAAGTGATGGCGATCCCGTAGCTGAATGCGCCGGAAAGCTTATTTCCAGTCACTACACCGTTCTGGGAGACGTTATCGCCGTATCTATCACCAAACCAAGTGCGTGGACCGATGGCGATACCAATCCTATGAAAAAGGGACGGTTAACAGCGATTAAAAAAGACGTTTAACGGAATCTTACTTGATGACTGCATTCTCAAAATTGTTACCCTTGGTGTCACCGGCCTCTTCCGTGTCTGTCGCGAAGCCTCCAAGAATTGTGTTATCTCTGACGACGGTGCCCGTGTAATCACCACTGAAAGGATCGTAGTCGACCATGTTTATACCTCCAAGAAGTGTTTGCTAGGCCATCATTCGATCAGGTGAATTGTTCTAATAGATAGAGAGGCGGCTCACATTAAGTACCCATATAGTATTGTTGTATACCTGGCTCCCTGGTGAACCAAAAAGAACAATTCCTCCATCAGTGGGATTCTCGATCATGTTGTTTCGTACGACACTGTTCCGACAGCTTAGGCTGATTCCATCGGCCCATTCTTGAAAATTGTCCGACCCACAAGGACCAATATCGTTGTTCTGCACGGTAACGTTGTTGCAGGTTAACGGTCCTTCTGCGATATGAAGGCACGACCAGCTCCTTGGATCGAAGGAGCGCACATATTCGATCAACTGGTCTGAATTTCCTCCCCCCATTTCGATATTTCCCCCACCGCTCGTTGGTGGAGCTCCATTCCTAGTACCGTCAATCTGGAGGCTATTTAGATATGCTAGCTTACATTGAGATAAAGAACCCACCTGAATATTCCGTAGCTTAACACCAGAACATGTCGAACAAGTACCATCCACAGCTGTAGTATGGCCTGCACCATTCGAGACAGGTCCGTTAACAACGAGGGTAGCTCTGTCGTCGCCAGTAGGGTACCCCTGTGTGCTAATCTCTTGGTTGGGATGGGCGAAGGCGATGGGCGCCTCAATCAAATACTGCTTCCCAGGACAAAGTTGTAAGACATAGCCATCTCCAGAAGAGCTAAGGAGATTGTTTAAACGGTCTGTAAGGGTGTTCGCGGGGTCGGCGGGTTCACAGTCGCTAGTCTGTCGGCGGGATACTTCGATGCTCCTACGATAATATGCTATCAACACAACGGTCAAACTCGGATGAATAGACGCACATTATAGTTTTCAGTATCGTCTGTTACAATGCCAAATTGGTTACTGCTGGCTGGTGCAAAGATAGAGAGATAGGAAATTGGAAAGTATCCGGTTGTTGAAAGAATTGAAGGAAGGAATGAACTTTATGAAATGAGCGTGAGGTGTCAACTAGAGCGTATAAGAACGCTATCGACTTGAAGGCAGGCATGTCAGACTTTACGAGATGGTTATCGAGAGCGAATAAGCTTACCAATAACGTTGAATGAAACTGCAAATTCTCCTCCAGAGTCTTTGCACAATGTTGCTCTCGGCAAAGTCGCGATGTACTCTACAAGATGCGTGACGCGTTACATTCATGATTCCGGTGACATGGATAAAACGAAATTTCTTGATTTTCGGAAATAAACATACTATAAACACCGCATTCCTGTCTTCCAACGACAACCTGCTTCCAACTCTTCCGCTGTTGGTGTTCTAAACGGCTTCTTTATTCAGCTGCTTAAACTTACATGATACATCTCTTTGAGCATGAAGGGTCTTCGGCTTCCTGGGGCAGTTCTTTTCGCTGGCACTCTGCATACAGAGGGTATATGCAGGCTTTCATGCACTACTGCATTTCGATAGCAGCCTAGCGAGTCTTATGCAACACCTGTCGAGAATTCTGCCGCGTCCTACGATGTCGTCTTTGGCGGCAATACTTCGCAGATAGTAAGGTGTCTTGCAGTCCAAGCCCTCGTAATCTTGATGTTAAAGTCAGCTCGGATACATCGACATTATAGACGTTCAAACACCACTAGAGTCTATAAGCATATTTACGCATGTAAGTACCTATACGAATGCAGCCAGGAGTGTTTCCCACTAACTGACTGATACTAATACTTTCCTGGGAGCTTCGTAGGTCGTCTCCAAATTACTTTCTGAAATAGGCCAGGCAAGGAGATGCTAATTCGCTGTTCGTCCTGCCATCAGTACAGCCTCGGTACAGCCTTTGCTTAAGAACATAGCAGTTTATGGCAATACTATCATAGGTCAACTTATCATGGTGCTCGTGTCTCCCACTTCAAACCTTCAACTAGTAACCAACTATCGCTTCCTTGGAAAAGCTGCCATCCGAAGCATTAGTTTGCGATTGACGTCTGCCAGTGGGAAACATTTGGGAGCTCCACCTTGGTTCCACCAGTCTTAGAACAGTAACATCTGCCGTGCTTAGGCCGCACTATCCCATGTGCTTTGTGCTGTCGAAGAGCCTATCTTTGGGAACTTCGTAACCTTGAGCCGAGCTAAAACTAAGCAGATCCACAACACACTTTCAGCTGAAGACGAAGCACACAAATGGGAATGTACGGAGTGGGAATTCGGGGTGATTATCATCTTTCAAGCAGCTCGCAATGACGGGGCTGAGCATTTCAATTAAAGGTTTTCCGGGATATTTCCGTTGAACATTGATGTTTTATGAGACTGATACAAATCTTTGAACCACAAACGCCCGTTCCCCCTGAATGCGTTCATGTTTGCCCATGTCAGCAATCTCGAAGACACCGCCATTGGCCGTGCTCCCATTTCGGTATACATCTCGAACTGTGCAACAAGTCTACTGTCTTAGTCTGTATATATGCGATGTTCACCAGTAACTTTTCATCAGAATCTCATGCCACAGTGACTGACTGACACTAGGAACGACACATTCAGAGAACATAAGAGTGGTGAGATATGTCGTCCCGAACGTGGTGCAGGCTCAACCTGCAAAGCGACAGAAATATCTTTCACTGTCAGGACTGCGCCTTGGGCTATTATTAAACCTTGGCCATATTCCTGAAAGTGGCGTTGACCACGAACAATCTTCCCAAGATTTCTCCGCTCTTCGTCTTGGTCCTGATCCCAGCTTGTCGATTTCATTCACTTGCACGAGCAACAGCAATGTCCGAAGAAGCATGTACTCCGGTTTATGTTTTTGACTAGCTGTGCCCTGTTTCAAACATGTTATGTGCTTCTATCAACGCTCTCTGACTTCTTCACGATCACTATCCAATACCCGAGGCACCAATCGTTATAACTATTTACCTTTACTATTTTCGCCACGGTTTCAAGGCAGCTATAACGTTAAGGCTTTACTCATGACATTTATATATAAACTTCCGGATCAGCAATGATCATTGAACGCAGGTACAGACGAATATATCATATGTTACAAGGAGATATGCCACGGTACCGATAGGTTGATACCGTCAGATGCGAGAGTTTGTAAGAGCCACTAATGCGTATGGAGAGAACTGAAAGTACCATCAGTTTAATCATGACCTCTACTTGCCTGTGAGTGCGTTTCCCGGAAATGCGGCCTTTCTTGTTCATCGTCCGAATATCTCCTGGAGTGTTTACGGCGTCCATCCACAGGGGAGCGAGATTTGGAACGACTTCGACGAGGTTGATTCTGCCGGTCGCTAACCGGTGTTCGGCTTCGAGTACGAGCTATGCGACGAGTCTTTTCTACCGGGCTCCTGGATCGAGCTTTGTTGACATTCCGTCTTCCCAGGTTGCTCAATAGCTCCTCCACGCCTTTCATGCCCTCCGATTTCTTTGCCTTTTTCTCCTTCTTCTTCGCCCTCCTAGCCCGCCGTTCATCCGGCGTTTCATCTTTATGTTTTCCCTTCGATTTCGATTTCGATTTCTTAGCTTTCCTAAGAGCTTTCTCCTCCTTCCGCTGTGTAATCAGATATTCATACATGGGATCCTCGGGGTCTATGGGAGGGCCTGAATCCGCTGATGAATCCGACTCTGCCCCGCCATCTATGAGAGACCTTGTCAGACAAGATGATATAATCTGTGAGGGGCGATGAACTCACCATCAATCATCTCAGGGCGCGCATTGAAGGCCTGGTCGTCCGGCTCGACCCATTCACCGTTGTCATCTTTGACTTTGGGTTGTTTATAGTCCTTCACGTGGTCAACTCGCAGTGTTTTCTCTAAGACTTTTGCACCATTGAGGTTATCAACAGCTAATATAGTAGACCGTTGATCTTCGTACATCAGAAACGCAAAACCCTTCGGCTTTCCTGTCTCCTTGTCCCGAGGCATATTGAGATCCATGACTTCACCATACCTGTAGTACGTTAGGATAAGAAAAGGCTAGGAATAAAGGATAACTCACTGAGAAAAGATAGTGATGACGTCGCCCTCCGTCAAGTCGAAATGAAGACCTCCGACGAAAATGTACGCTGAATCCTTGTATTCATCGTGCCACGACGCGCCGCTGATACCAAGATCGAGTTCAGCTTGGTTTATTTTGTTGATTTCTTGAACAACACTGACAGAAAAAAGCGTTAGAATACTCCTCGTGCAGAATTGTCGTTAAGGACTCACTTCATGGCGGTGGTACAAACAAGAGGTTGGTTTCCCACGTCCTGTATTCCTAAACTCTAAATTTTCTAAGCCTAGTCGTTGATAACACGCTCAGAACTAAGCTCAGCAACAAGATGCCTTCATTCTCGCTGCCGCCGATAAACGACAATCCAGAGGGAGGATGGGGACCTTCTTCCTCCAATCTCCCTGAACAGTTCAAGTTCAAAGATATTCCTTACGCCCCATACTCAAAATCGGACAAGCTTGGACGTTTCGCCGACTGGAACGATTTCTCATCGGACGGCAGACAGGCCGCAGTTGGCCTTCCATCGACACAAGGCGCTCGTGGTGGAGGCCCCGGTGGACGTCGCAGGGATGGAAACCAAGCATTCGGAAGCGGTACCGCAAGTGCCTTCGCTTACTTCCATGTTGAAGACGAATCCTCGTTCTCTCTCGTGGATAACAAGGCTGCTGCCCCGCGTCGCGGAGCCTTTGCACGCGGCCGTGGAAACGCTAGAGGTGCGGCTGGATACAATGCTAGGGGTACTTCTCGTGGTGGCCGTGGAGGACCTGCCACTCGTGGAGGAGCCAACCAACGCGGTGGCGCTAGGAGAGGTTGGAGGGACTGGGAAAAGGTACGTATTCTGGCTAATTTGCATGTAGATGCCCCATTTATTCTCTGCGCTGTAGAACAACCGCACTCGGGAGTCATCCGTGGTTATCTCTCCGCAATGGGCAATGCTTGAAGAAGTCGAGTTCCACAGGCTTAATAAATTACGGCTTGAAGTTGACGAACCGGAAGATCTGTAAGTATTTCAGGCATCCTTCCCATTTTGATTTGCTGAAGTCCTTTTCGTTAGGGATTCCTACGGCCGTCTCTTTGCTTATGACAAAACTTATGATCGTGTTACAACCAAGAGCGAAAAGCCTCTGCAGCTCGTGGATCGCATCAAATACAATACCACGACTTCAGACGATCCTGTGATCCAGCAGGTATGCTTTTAACTCTGATGCTTTATCCTAGCGCAAACGCTAAATATTCGTTTCAGCTTGCTGCCAAAAACGTAGCAAATGTCTACGCGACGGATGTTATTCTTAGTGTGCTCATGTGCGCCCCCAGATCCGTTTATCCTTGGGACATTGTCATCGTCCGCGAGGGCAACAATCTTTTCTTCGACAAGCGCGATGGTGGTCCATTTGACACAGTAACTGTTAATGAAAATGCGGCCGATCCTCCTCAAGACCCAGCCCCTCCGAATCCCAACGACCCCAGCGCCAAAGCCGCAGTTCCAGAGACGCCGTCTATCAACACGGCAACCTCCCTTTCCTTGGAAGCCACTTACATCAACCAAAACTTTGGGTTCCAGTCCGTCATTGAGAACCCCCCTCCCCCTGCTGTTGACCTCGCGCATCCCAATCCCTTCTATGGCCCCGATGAAACTGAGCCTCTTGCGTCATGTGGTTATCGCTATAGGCTCTTTGATCTCGGTATCACAGAAGACGAGGACATTAAAATCTGTGTCCGAACTGAAGTTGATGCCTATTCGCCAGGACAGGGCAATCCTCGTGATGGCCAAGGGCTTGTCACGATTCGTGCCCTTAACGAATTCGATCCGAGAGCTCAAGGTGCTGGCGGCGCTCCCGATTGGCGTTCCAAGCTGGATTCTCAGCGTGGTGCTGTAGTTGCTACGGAGATGAAGAATAACAGCTGCAAACTTGCCAAATGGACTGTGCAGAGTGTTCTTGCCGGTGCGGAGCTCATGAAGATTGGGTGCGTCAATTGTCTTATCTTCTGTTTCACTCTTTCGCCCCTACCTTCCTTGCTTCGTTTTTTGATGAAGTTTTTACGTTTGTGTTCAAATTTACCTTGCCGAAGATGCGGTTTCTTTGACTTTGGCAGTTACATCAATACTGACAGACTTAAACAGGTACATCTCACGTGCTAACCCTCGTGATAACACCCGCCATGTCATCTTGAGCACAACATCGATCCGACCACTGGACTTCGCTGGGCAGCTTAACGTCTCACTAGCGAACGGCTGGGGCATCGTGAGGACTATCACCGATATGTGCATGAAGATGCCTGAGGGCAAGTACGTCTTGGTCAAGGACCCCAACAAGGTACGTCTTCATGATTGCCGAATAGCTGCATAACTGCGACCATGCGTATTATCTTAACCATCGAACATGAACTAACCTTCCTCTTTCTGTAGTCGGTGATCCGTCTATATTCGGTGCCCGCGGGGGCTTTCACTGGTGAAGATGATGAAGGTGAAGCATCAGAGGATGAGGAATCGGGTATTTGATCGAAGACTGATTGTGTCATGTCGAATCATTGGGCCTTTTTTTTTCTCGGAATCGTATCCAATGTTAATGTCTTTTATTCATCTTATCGCTGGGATATAAGTAAAGTCTCCACAGCTGCTTCGATGTTTGGGCTGGTAAAAGGATGCGAGCTTAGTATCGGTGATAAATTATGGTAAAATCATACTGACCTTCTTTGTAGTGCCCCAATTACCACTTCTCGATCCAAAGTCGGAAACATAGTGGTCACCTGAGCTATTTCCGCATCGGTGGGGATCCGAATGCCCGTTCGCTCTGTCCGTCCAGTCAATCCATCAACCCACTCTCGCACAACAGAAGAGGCAGCGCCATTTCTATCATCAGCATCGCCGCGAGTCCTAGGTACTGTTGATGGTGGTGTTCGCGCAGTAGTAATCATCTCTTCATTCTGCGCCGTGGTGACATTGCCCCTGCTTGTGGTATTTCTAGAATCATCAGGCAATGCGCGGTTCGATCGTCGCGGAGGGCGGAGGGAGCCGATCATGGGGAGCAGGTAACGCGAAGAAAATCGCAAAACGGATGGGGGTATACGGTATGCCTTGAGGCTTGCTAAATCAGAACGATATATCTGCCCAGTAAATATTCCAATAGTAGCCACTGCAGCTGATACTGGTAGACGACTGATCGCCATCTGTGTAAAGGATGCGACCATGTTAATAAAGCGCGGTAGACAGATACCGGGGTAAAACGGCAGTTACAGACCTGAAGTCCAAGCAAATACGACGTTGACTTGTTGCTCAAAGGCACCCCGAATATACGGTAACCGTACACCTGTGGCACAATCCTGGAGTATTGATAGAGTATACTGAAAACTAAAGTTGATGGACCCATGGCTATATGATTCAGGCCGATACGATTAAATAATATCAAAGCAATGAATTCGAGGAGAGTGGCGACCAAGATCGACACCAGCACGAAAGACTATCAAAGCAGATGAACCTATTATCACAGAAAGACATTCAAAGAAAGTGCGTACTGCATATTTGATGCTACCGAATTGACGCTCAACCTGCACTCCTACGTTGAAGAGAATTAACTCCCCAAGGAGCAAGTCGCTCGAATTCGAGAATACTAAATGGTGCATGGCCAAACGCCA
This sequence comes from Nidula niveotomentosa, assembly GCA_036937135.1. Lineage (NCBI taxonomy): Eukaryota > Fungi > Basidiomycota > Agaricomycetes > Agaricales > Nidulariaceae > Nidula > Nidula niveotomentosa. The sequence goes on from JASFDE010000008.1 coordinate 152,581, forward strand.
GTACTGTGATGGAAACGTCAACTCCAATTGAGGTGTACAGAGATAGAAGCCAAGTTACCTGGTGATGTTGCGATATATGCGGGACGAACTGGAATGGAGAATTAAAGGCGACGTTACATAGAAACGCAGAAAGACTTACTTGGAGATGAAAGTAGTGTTTCACGTCAAATACTCCAGCAAGAATGGACGTGACAGCACAGCCCACCATGAGACCTAACCAACAATCTTCAGCTTCAAAACCCGAACATGATGTGGCCAGGTGCATGGGGAACCTTTAGTGACGGATGCATGCTCAAAAGACATGACTGAAGGCGAATGTAGACTCTGAAGTTTAATTTCGGGGACAAGAGTACTGTATCAAGTCGTCGATGAATCCTAGCAGCTGGATGCTATCGACGGCAGCTTCTAATACCTGGGGAAGATTGAATGAAGAGACTAGTGGCGACTACTGAAGAGAAGACTGTCGACGTAGAAAGTGGGAGCCTTCCACTGGGAGTCGATTACTAATATTCCGCAGGTCAGGACATGCAGGATAGCAAGTACTGCAGAGTGGACTAGGTCACTGAGGTGGATAGCTTCAGAAGGGTGTGGATCGCTCCTGCCACTGGCCTGGACAGCGGACACGCTTGGTCACGATCACATGACCACTAGAAATCTGATGCTCACTTCAAGTCATTTCTTTCCTCCCAACTTGTCAATATTATCCCGTCGCCTCCTGATTCTTTGCTGGCTTAACTGAGGAAGACATTTCTATATATCCTCATTGGTAATCGAGATGCGTTTCTGCACAATCAAACCCAACTGGAACTCAGGCTCTGGCAGGGAACCGATCCATCTCTGGCACAATTCTGTGCGATCCCAGTATAAGCTGAAAGCCTTTTGGACACATGCTATCATTTGAGGGAAGGATCTTTCCTACTTTTAATACGGTTTTCTCTGACTACAAACAATATTTTCTTCAGAAAACATTGAGCTACAATATGTCCAGTAACATTATTCGAAGGTCGCCGGTCAAATTATTTGCAGAATTATTCGTGAATGTGTTCTAATTGGCATAACTGGATTTCTATGTAATCTTTAAGAAGGCGGCGCTCATAAACTGCTCTAAAAGATCCGCTCAGACCATGCTACTCCCTGCATATGCTGGTAAGTTATAATGGTGGCGAGTGTAATTATTTCGTTCTTCATCGATCTCCAGCATCCGCATATACATACTTCAGGTCGTTTCCGACACGGCATGTAAATTCTCTCACCTTGGGTCAACCTTGGATGTCTCAAAATAAGCATTCACTTATCACTGCTTGACTGGCATCGTCGGACCATACGCTATGAAATTAAGGGCCTTGCGCAGGGATGCGAATTTCTTCTTGGAATATATTCCTGTGGGACTGGTCCTTATTTGTAGCTATGTCTGCCTGTCCTTGGCCTTCGTTTCATATTTTTACTTGAAGCCCGTGCATATCGTACTCTAGTCAAGCTTATCCCTCATGACTGGCCGCCACTCGGTGGATTCCGTCATTGACGCCACGGGTCCGCCGATGTACTAGTCTGTGGATCGTTCTCGCCATCTTGCAGCGTCCAATGCGTTTCCGCGAAGCACGTTTCAACCCGTTAAGTGCATGTATTCCGTGTGACAACATGCATTCCTTGGCCGTGTTGTGGCCGATGCTATCCTATACATGTCTACAGCCCTCGAGGCCTGCTACTGCTCTATGCCATATCCGATATTAATCTCTCAGGAAGATCGCAGTGGCAATCTATGACGAGCCTTCGTCAGGAACCGAAGGTGCTTTAAATTAGGAAGGTTCCTTGTGGTCATCTGTATGCGATGCAAACGAAGTACCTTTCTTCACTTCTGGAGCCAAATTGCGCTGCCGTATTCATGCTTGAGCCATTAATTACTTATTATTTTCAGACAGGTTCACTTTATCGAGATTACATTTAAGCTTCAACCCTTCGTTCAACTTTCAAGTGCTGCCGTCTGTCAAATTTTTCGCTAAGTTGCATGGCTATACAACAAGTATTCCCGCCAGGTTGCTTTGTAGAATCTCAAATTGGACCGAATAGCGTAATCAGGCTTACGCAACTTGGTTCACCGCTCTAATTCCGTATTCCCCAATGCTTACGCAGTTATCTGCAGCGCGTAAGGTAAGATGTCGGCTTTCAGCAGCTTGAAGTCTCGCAATCTAAGTCATTGAAAGGAGATAAGTCTGTGCTTATTGCCCGATATTTCTTTTATTCTTACCTAACCTCGACCTATATTCCCACCTTGCCTGCTGCACAACCGGGGTATTTTGGGAGTATTTTCGGTATATTCCCTGATCCGCACGAATATCCTCGGTGAGTTCTATGCTATTCTCTGCTTCTTACGTCGATCTCCTCTCAAGAGTCAACCAGTGGCACAACTTACTTCCACCGCAGTACAATCCTGAATAATACATTGAATCAGATTTTTCGGAATAAAGTTCCCATGTATAAGAGACCCAGTCTCGAAAGCGGTGACTTCAGCCCCATACGCGTTCGATCTACGTGGCGGATAGTACCGGGGTGTATCTGGAAATCTTACAGTAATCTATGGCAACGAGTCAGCTTCCAAGCAAAGTATATTACAGGGAGTTCCATTCATTTCAATTTATCCATTTATACCTCGGAATACCCCAAAATGACGGCGCTGGTTATTGGAAGCTAGAAACGCACCTGGCCCAAACCTTCACATCCCTGTTGGCAATCTTTCGATATCAATACAAGTCGTAGTCTCCCGTGCGATTCTTCCTATCTAAATTATTGATAATACTACGACGGTAACAGAAGGATAAATTCTGAGCCAAATCTCCTCCAATATTCTGATAAGCAAGGCAAATCTCCCTGCCCATCTTCAAATATTATTTGTCAGCACATCGATTTCATGTCCACAACGTCAGTATTTTTGCCGACGAATTATACGCCTTGAGCTCGGGAAACTGAATATCTCAACTGAATGTATTTAAACTATGGAATTACCTGTAAAATATTGATTGTTTCCGCCGAAGTGCATACGTTGGTGACACTTCATACTTCGATGCAAACTTATTTTTTCAAAAGCTTGCAGTTTCCATTTCATGCTAATAAAGGAGTTGGAAAATCAAGTAATGCGAGACATGTAAGGGCTGTGTGTTATTATGCGTAGGGATTAACGCTGAATTGTCCGAGCAGACAGCACATATGTTCCGAAAATTTCTTCGCTGTTCACCAGCGCGATGCAGATGACTCTGGCGAACATCTAATTATAACCATTCCGACGATCAGACAGACATTAAGAGTTGTCTATGTAATGGATTTTGAACGTAGAATATACATGAACACGGATATGCGAACATGGACATACGTAATAAGCAGCTGAAAAATTTAAACCCAGGCTTCCTCAGATAGCTCTGCAGAGCTTCGAAGACTGGAGTTCTGGTCATTTGCTGAGTATCTGTGCATGAGTTCGGTTAGTATTACTTAAACTCAGGTTGATCTCATCCAGGGTTCAGGATCGCATTACACGCTGAATACTCCCTTTGGAAGTAACTATCTAATGCTAAGAGAACGTGACTATCCACGTTGTAAATATCATATCAGTTAGAAACGTGGTCGCGTCAATTACATGTCCGTCTGTTCACGATGATCGTAAATCGTGATGGATCGCCTGCCAGTGCGATCATTGCTTAATCGTCGCCCAAATTGGAAGTAAGTCGTTGTGATTGCAAGCAAGAGTAAACTTTGCTGACGTAAAATTTGTAAAGGCCCTGGTTTCTAATACGGACAAGCAAACAAAATATTTCGCTGTCTTGTCGACTCAGTGTCTCACTCTGTGAATGCTCTGAGGCTAGCTCTTCCTGGATTCCACCTTGAACACCTTAGCTTGAAGATACGTGCACTGTGTCCGGATTCGGATTCGAAAGCCTGTTCCCTTGCAACCCCATAACGCTAAAGATTACAACTTCCAGGTAAATTTTGCGGACCGAAATTCCTGAAATCGACGTGCCCAGATTCTTGATTGCGCGCAGCGCGCGGTTACGCGCCTTGATCTGGGCATCGTTCATGTGTGGGCGTCGTCTTCATTTTCCGTGTCGTGTCGGGCGAATTACTCGATTATGAGCGCTGGCACATCAGTCGCTGCCTCGGTTCAAAGTCTCGAAGAAGCAGCAGGGATCGCGTCCGAGTTCATCTCAAGTTAGTATTTTTTTAGTTCTTGTCAATCCTCGGTTTTCTTCTGCATCTATATGTACACCCCAAAGAATTCAACTAAGCGAATTTCAAATAGTTTTTTTCCTCTTTCTTTCAACTTTGCCAACCTTTTGCTCTAAATAATTACGCACGACCATGTTATCACTTTCTCGGACCTAATTTTCTATGTCGTTTGCTCTGGATTAGTGCTCTGATTCTCATGCCATCCTTCTGACAGGCTTGGACCATTTACCGCACGAGGTTCGCTATCTGCTGAACGAAATAAAAAGGAAGGAAACGATCTGCCAAGGTTAGCTGGATTCCTCATACTCGTTACACGGTTTTGTCTATCCATCTCCCTATTATGCACTTGCACAACAAGCACTCTCATCTTGATCTGCACCTTCCGATATAGCCGAATGTTAGGCATTGGACAGGCATGATCGGCTGATGGGCGGCTTTATGCACTGCTCCAGCTTCCGACACATCTTTCACCATTTCTTTCAATCCCCATCTGTCACTCACAGCAAGTTACGCTAACTAATTCTCTTGCTACATTTCATTTCCTCGACATTTGGCGAAATCCGTTCCTCTCCTCACTGGAATCACGATCAAATTGCCTCAGCGCTACAGCAGGATATCGCTAAAGACCAAACACGCTATGTCAAGCATTCTCTGAAACAAAATGCTTCCCCTTCAGGAAGCAACCCTCATGCAGAACCCTCAGCAGCCCCTAAGCAAAATGGACAAAAGGCACATCTGCCCGGGCGCATCGCCGCCGCTTATGCCGAGATAGAAACACACTCTAACGAAAAGCTTCTGCTCGCTCAACGAATGCTTGATCTTCTTACGCGTACGCGCGCGCGCCTTGATCATGATCTATCGCGTGTTCGAGTGTTGCAAGGAGAACCCCCTGAGGGCATACGGGCTTCCTCTTCCCTTACTCGTCAGGATAAAGGATCATCACCACATAGCGTTCGGCCTCACGATGGAGGACTGCCAAAGGACAATCCCGCCGTCCAAATTAGGGAAACCCTACGCAACGCCGTCGCCAGTGGTCCTGTGACAGAAGGCGGAAATTTGCCAGCTACTCCGCCCGCTGCAGGCTCTTCATATAAAAGTGCGTTTCATCATATTCTATTCTTTCATGACTATACTTCGTTCGTATCTAATTCATAAGCACCTGCCACCGTGCGAGCGGTGTTTGACGGTGTCGTAAAAACGATGTTCCTGGACTATTGGTGGGACACAATAGCAAGTGCAGGTGTCGCATCGGCGGGGAAGGTCGTCTCGGAGTCGGTGATGGGAACATCGCGCGAGCGCTTCTGTCTACGCCACGTTTCATCGCCTTGAATCCGCATATTACTTCTTTCATTTGTCTTAATATCACTGGTTCTCGCTTACTGATATTGAAACTTTGTCATATCGAGAGTGTATGCTGACTGACAGCTTCTTTTTCTTACCGGAAACAGAACGTCGCTTGACAACAACATCTTCGATAAAGTTACCGAGCCCTGCTCTCGCCGCCACCGCCTCATCCACATCAACTTCACATTCGCGGTCCCGCCAGTCGCGACAGAAGCAGTCGAAGAAACATGTGGTGGAGGAACTTGATGTGGATGCTGAAGAAGAGGATGTTGGGGAGGAATATGCCGATGAGGAGGACACCACGCCATATTGTTTCTGTCAAAAACAAAGTTACGGTGATGTGAGTTGTACTGCAAAGCTGTTTGACAGCCTTTTTCGTGCTTCACAGGGAATGTATAACTCATTAACTATTTTTCTTTACAGATGATAGGTTGTGACAATCCCGATTGTCCATACCAATGGGTGAGCTTTTCAGTCTTGCTACGGGTATGCCTTTCCCTTTATGGCATGAGCCGCACCTTTCTTTTGTATTTGTTTATTTTGCGTGCCGTTAGCTCCTACGTGCCGCATCCATCGGCAGGAGCTTGTAAGTTTAATTTAGGCTCTGTTTTGCACACTTCCGCGCATGGCCGTACCTGCATTCTCTAGTTTGACGCTTTCGCACAACCGCGGCCTAAAATTCAAGTGCTTCTAGTCTCAAGTGGAGGGAAAGCATGCGGTTCTTAGCTGTCAATTTTGTTCCTTTTTTTTTCACCTTCCCGCCTCTTCCATCGACCCCACATATTATCCGACCTGAAACGCAAAAACACTTTCGTCTCTGTTTTGTCGCCCGAAAAACGTCATTCTAATTTTGTTTCGCTAGTTCCATATATCCTGCGTTGGCGTCAAGCAGCCCCTGCCGGACAAGTGGTATTGCCCCGAATGTCAGAGCAAAGGCGTCGGAGGCCAGGAGCGGCGTAAAGGGCGGAAGAAGTAACCATTAAAAGCATACCAGGATGGTGGCGTTTGTGTGCATGACGATAAAGGTGAGCCCGAACGGAGGGCCTATTAAGGAGATTTGTGTTGTATGTATGTATCGTTCCGTATAGATTTCCTTTGCAGAAAGCTACCGTGAAGTCGGAACTGTTGGCTGATGCTCAGTTCGTTGCACCCATTATTAAAAACCTAGGAACTATGATGCAGCTCCTGATACTTCCGGGGTTGAAGTAACTTATGTGTAGTACTGTGTACAGCTATGAGCTACGGTTACTGCATAGATGATAGTAGCACTCTTGACATCATATCAAAAATTCTTCTTCTTTCGGTGAGCGGATTACTTCTCGGATGCAACACGCTATAATTGTAGCATCTGCCGAGAGTACCCGGATTACTAGAGCTACAGCGGAGGGGCGGGAGTCGTAGTGATTGGCCATAAACATCAGTATATGATCGGGCCTTCATTTAAGATTTATTAACCACAGTCTCGATCGGGGAAACGATAATTGCTGGCACAGGATTGGTAGATCAGTAGCATAGAGGGTGCGGATGAGCATCATTTATTCACGCTGACGGACTTGAACGGGATTAGGAGGATACGTATAGCGGAGGGGTCCTGGAGGGACCTACCGTACCTGTACCTACGCCCAAGTACGGAATGCGTGACTGCGAAGAGGGATACCGTATGACATGAAACGCGAAGAATATAGCTTGATACGCCGAAGGAATGCGATGTCGAATTCGATACATTCAATAACCCGGTGAGGAGGTATCAGGAAACTAATACAATCAATGGTGCCTGTCGTACTTGCTCTACTTCCTGCGGAATGGTATCACTCAGCATGGGCTTGTGGTGCCGGGGAGGAGGGATATAAAGCTTACCATCTGATTCACGTTGACGGAAAGGGTGAGATCTATCTAGAAGTGTGTATACCAATGGACCTATTATGATGGGCCAAAGTTACCTGGGAGGTCCATGATTAGCCTAGCAAAGGCTCTCCTTGGTCCTTGGGCGTTAAGATACAGCTGGATCTGAATTGTAACTTTTGACATCAATGGCTGTGCAAGATGTCATTCGCCGGGGACAAAGTGTTGGTAAATAAAGAATTTGTCGCGCCTGATTCTCTATGAGCAGTGGTGGTCACAAGTGCAGAGACGTGTGGGATATTGGTGAGAAGTACGTTAAAGTGGGGAGCAAGGATACGAGAGATCGGTACAGTATTCCCAGAATTCAGAAGCTTGATGCCTCTGGAACCTGTTCCTTCCTGTCCTAAAGGGCTTCTTTAATGCGGAACAGTAAATATGACGGAGCCACGCCAACGTCGCCCATCGAGCTGGAAGACGTTGTCGCGATGCCGTTCGCTGTGAGCACCGACTTGCGGCGTAACGGTGTGAAGTTAGATTTCCCTCGAGCACGCACCCTGGACGGCCCGGCAGTGGTAGTAATCGGCCTAAAAATGATGATCCCTCCCTTTCCGCACAGATTCTCCCGCAAAATTAGAATTTGTCGGTAAACACATGAATCACCGTATTTCCAATCCAAGAAGACAAGCATGAATCAGATGCAGGCGCAGCTGAGCACAGTCGAGGAAGCAGGAGGGAGCTGCGAGTTCCCAGGAAGACAAGTCGAGTTGACTAAGTCACCCAGTCTCAGAATTTCGCTAGAGCCAGCTGTCTCCAGCCAAGATACGTCGGCCGGGAGTCTCCGAGATTGACATGGCATTCGAAGGAGATCTTCTGAAATTCCGAGGAGCGGTGATGTCGAGAAGAACCAGCCAGAGTGAGAGAGTTCAAGTACGACAGCTTTATCTTGTCAATTTGGTTTATTCCTAGCCCCTGGGCATATGTCGCGTCCTTCCCAAGCTCCCCTGTCATATGTATTTCCACCCTTGAAACTCTTGAAGTTTGGAGAGGGCCAAAATAGACTCTTCAACGATGTACCGCAGCGGCGCAGCCGGGCAACGTCAACTTTTGAAGAGGAGCCCCGTCGGAAAATAAGTTCAAGTTCGATACGCCGCAGACGTTCCGCGTGGATGAGGACAGTTTTGCAGCCTCAGGGCCTCGATGCGAATAATGGCAATAATGGCGCAACCATGTCAATATGTAAATGCGCGAGACGGTATTGGCCACCTCATTTCCTTGCTAGAACATTTGCTCCCGGTTTCTAGCGGAACGGAATCTAGTTATGTACCTCCGCCCGCCACGGCGCGGCATCATGTGCCGGCGCCGGGACGAGGAATCTTATTCGTCATGCCATGTGTCGGCACTGCCCATGATCGGCGGGCGCCCGCTCTGCCGGATAAACCGTAATAAATTGAAAGATCCTCACGCTGCTGAGTCCAGAACGTATACTTGACACGATCATCAACCAGTCAATCTACTGTCCATAGTGGATATGTTCAATATTATGTACGATGGCGCCATTTGGGCATTACGAGACTTACTCTTACAGCCTTTGTCGTCTAAAAGTTACTCACAGCGAAATTAATAGGTTGTCTGGCGGGGGAAGAGGATCATGCAACTGGAGCGTACGACGAGGGACGGTCACTGACGGCGGAGACGGACAAGTGTTATTTAAAAGTAGCGAGATGCTACAGAGCTGAGATGGAGCCTTGGAGGTAATTTGTTATTTTGGAATACCATTATCTATGCGACCCTGAAAAGGCTAGATCGAGGGCCTGCCTCAGTTCGGCTGAAGAAGGCTACGGCAGCGCGCGCTTGCAGCTTTCTCCAACTGCGAATTCCAGACTTGTCTTCCTTTTCGCTAAAATGGCCTGTGGGCCAGCTGGTAAGGTCCCGCCCGATTGCTTGGCTTAGCCTGAGCGGGTTGTGACCATTCCGTCATCTCCATTCTATTGGCGCCTAAGGGCGGAGAAAGTCCGTATGTTTTCTGTGTGTTTTTTTATTATTGGCACAGTGTGAACAAGATTTCTACCTATAGATATCGATAAATTGGCAACGGACACGGTCGGTGCATTCTAGGGGATACTCCTTCGCAAGCGAGCGCGGAGCTCGTCCGCCGCTCAACGTCGGGTACAGAGGTATTTAAATTTGGCCTTGTATTTTCTTTCTCTTCTTGGGCATATTCACGTTCGTCGATTGAGGAGAATCAGCGAGCGCTCTAGCGCGTGCTACCGTGCATGTCTGTGTCGCAGAAGTTAAACGTGTCATTTTGGATGCATTCTTTGTGATGCAGCGGCTTTTCATTGACGCAGCGAAACGAATAGGTAGGAATCTGGATTCTGCCCCGATGCGTGTAGCTGGAAATAGAAGGACGGGATGTTAATGGGCGTCGACGGACCTGGCATGGGGGCATGGCATGGTTTTCAGGTAAACTACATCGGGCGAACGCCAAAGGTAAAAAAGGATGGGGTTTGACAGCATCTACCAGCGTTAGCGAGAACATGGCGTATCGTCAGATGAGCGGCATGGAGAAAAGCCCCGGACGTGCGCCTCTGACGGCTTTGCCATTCATTTCCCATTCATTTCAACTTAGCTTGTCGAATGAAATGGACTTCTGAATGGGGCGTCCGCAGAGGCGCGTGGTACCTGCGGAGGGCTACTTTTATCCCGGGGGTTCTTTCTTCTGCCAGGAGAAAGAGCATGTACCATGTAACCCGCTATGAGAGCTCACGTCAAAATGCTTAACGTTACATACTTACATATTTGCCTACATATTACAATGCGTGCTTCTTCGCGAGAAAATGTAAGGTCCCTGTGCTTCGTTTGTCTTACCCCTTCAATGGGAGCGAGCGTCAGGTGCGCAGTGTACGTTATACCGTATTTTCGGAAGCGTCTTTGTGGTGTGTTTCCCAGGGCTGTCTAGCTCGTAAAAGGAGAACTGGAGCAGTGGGTCAGCGCTGGGGAGCACGGAGGAGTGGACTGCATTCAGATTACATTTCAGGCGATGACAAGATATAATTATGTTATCTTTGGCGACACTGCCGCTTCGCATGGCTCAGTACATAGCAGGGGAGCGCGGGCAAATAGAAGCATGAGGATTGACGTAGGTAAGTGGTGAGTCCGGATGACTTGTATGAAATAATTAGGACTGAATGGCGATGCGCGCTCGAAGTGAGGTGGGGGCGGGGGTCGAAAAACGTTTTGTAACGGACTCAAATGTCAAATGTGGGTTAAGAAGGGGACCGGGGGAGGGAGTAGAAGGGCCGCGTGGGGCTGGACGTAGCCGCATGGGCAGGTTCCGAGCACGCCCCATTTGTCCGAGGCGGGAGGAAAAAGCGCAGACAATGCCTCGTATCTACAGCATCGAGTCATACAAAGAACGGGGAATAAGGAGGAGTATATATGAGTAGAAGTGAGATAGACGGGCAGTACAATGGAGTGCAGGAGAGGCGCAGACGAGAGCAAAGACATAGCTCAGCCGTGCCTTGGTGGAATACACCGTAGGAGCGTGAGAGGAGGAGGAGGGGAGAACAAGCAGAAGGTGGTGTGGATCGTAGGGGGGGGATCTAGTGACGCGGTGGTCCGGGGGACAAGTCCGATGGCGTGGAACCAGAAGAACGGGAGGGTGGGACGTGTTTGGGACGGATTTGGATCGGTTGTTGAGGAGAGGGAGGGGAGAAGGGTGGCCGGGGGCGGGGTGGCGGGGGCCGATGGCAGGACGATAACCCCGATGGGCTGGCAGCGTGGGTAGGGGTGGACGGGGGCTCCGTGGCAGTGTGGCCCAAGATAACACGGGGGCAAACACGCGCAAAGAGGGGCCAAAGAGGACGAAGCGTGATCTGAGATCTGCTCCCGTTATGGCTGGACCCTGGCGCTTGAGACTTCGTTTGCCTTGAAAACACGAACCAGTTGCTGCATAACCTTGAATTGCCCTTTCCTAGGCAGAGGACTTGTACTCACCACTATACACCATGGACGCCATCCACTTCGACGGATACACAGACTACTCCGAGTCCTCCACACCTCGCACACCGTCCCCCCGCACCGACGACCTCCACTTCGCCCACTCCCCCCACTTCAAGGCCAACCTTGACCCCGAGCCCGTGCGCAACATCTTCGACCAGCAGAGCGACGACGGTGTCGTCCCTGTCCCAGAGACTGCCTTCTGGTCACCACCCCACACCGCGCCCGGTTCGCACCCGTTCGCCTTCAACAACAACAACAACAGCTCGCGGGGGTCGCTCCTCCAGGAGCTCTATGACCAGGACATCGAGCAGCAGCAGGCCCCTGCTCAGGAGCACTACTCGCTCGAGCCCTCACCAGACCCCGCATACGCGGGCGAGCACTGGTCGCACATGCAGCACCCCCAGCAGCAGCACTACCAGCAACAGCAGCAACACCACCACCACCACCAGGCATCGTCCCGTCCGCACGAGTACACCATGATGCGACGAGCAACATTCCCGTCTGTGCGACACGACCGCGATGGCGGCGTCTCCATGCAGCAATACCCGCCCTTCATGCAGGCCCAGCAGCACCAGGAGTACCCGCGCCAGGACGGCCTCTACGGTGAGGGCCTCACCGCGGAGCCTCAGTCCATGCACGGTGATTTCCTCCCCTCCCTCTCTAACTCCCCGCATGCCCCCTACCATGAGTTCGACGACCCCGCGAACATCAAGCTCGAAGACACCGCCCAAATGATGGTGCCTTCCCAAGGCGCTTTCTACCGCCCGCCTTCCTCCTCCGGCTGCCATCCTATGACCATGTCTTACATGAACCCGCACTCTGGCCTGCACGTACAGCACACTGACGATGCTGCCTCAAAAGAGACGCAGTACCTCCGCCGCCGCTGCTTCAACTGCCACACGACTGAGCCCCCCTCCTGGCGCCGCTCGACCCTCAACCCTGGCAAGATCGTGTGCAACAAGTGCGGGCTCTACGAACGCACGCATCTGCGCCCGCGGCCTCTGCGCTTTGATGAGCTCCGCGCGGGTAATAAGGCGCGCAAGCAGTCGAAGGGCACAGTAAGCCCTAAGACGAAGATGGCGACGGCCGCGGCTGCGAACGCGTCGGCTAGCGGGAACGGCGCAGCGGTGGTGAAGAAGGAGCCGCGTGAGTTCGGCCTGGTGCGCCGGAGCTCCGTGTCATCATCGTCGTCGTCCTCTGTCCATTCGGGCAGCGGCGCCAGCGATTGGGACGATAATGGTGTGTTGCGCAAGCTCACTACTTTCAACGAAGAACGCGCTTAGCTAATCACGAAACCCTTCAAAATAGTGTCTGTATACTCGAACGGCTCCGCCCCGCCCACGTCTTTCAATTCCCCGGCCTCGCAAACCTACTCGCTCGACCGCGACTCACAATCGCCCCCGCGCGATGGCGGCATCCGCCTCCCCAACGCCCCGCTGTCGGACATCGCCTCCCTTCAACACCAAATGCAACAGCAGAGTCCCTCTCTCCCGTCTGCGCCGACCCCGCGGCGCAAGGCACACACCTCCCCCGCAGGGTACTTCTCCCCGCAGATGGGTGCCGGGCCCATTGGACAGGAGTACTTCCAGCGCGGGTCACAGGAGTGGACGGGCGCCGGCAGCAGTGAGCTGGAGCAGGCGCAGGCCGTCGGGGCCAACCCCGCGGGACTGGTGATGAGCCCCATGCTCACGCCTGTTGCGTCATGAGCTGGCTAGTGCCGGCCAGATGTGATCGATCGAAGAAGAGGGGGCGCGAGGCTGGCGGAACGCGGTGTGACTTCGATTAGGGCGTCGGTTGCCTTGTCGATAGCCTTCCTGCGTGTTGTTAGCAAGCCGCGTGGTGAGAAGAGGGGTTCTCTACCCCGGTCCGGTCGTTACTCGTTTTATTTTTCTTCCCTCAATCTTTCGCTTTCCATCTGGACCACCCCTCTCTCCGCGCAAAATCAATATTTATTCTGCAAAAACACCCCTACCGCCGCGAAACCACCCATCTATTTATTCGCCCGTCGCACGTTTGTATGACCCATAACAGCTCAAGATGTATCACTCTCTCGTACCCCACTGTTTTCCTATACGTCTCCTGGTCCTCTATATCATCTTGGAATCATCTTGGAACATCCATCCCCCTGCCCCACCCACCCATCCATCCTCGCACTGTCGGTTTTTGGTTTTTCGCCATTACTTATTCCCTTTCACTTTCTTGATACCTCGTCTTACACTTCCGCAAGCGCGGTCGGCTGGCTGTTCCACTTCTGCTACGCAGGTATTTATTGCACTTGGACTCCCAGCATCGTTGCCGCCTCCTAGCGAGGGCTGTTGTAATACATACCACCACTAGATACCGCTCGCTCTCTCCTTACTTATTTTTCTTCCTCTTTTTTTTCGATATCATCCCCATGCGAGACGCAATATGTACGTGTTATTATTACATACAGCACAGTATACCGACACAAAAGCCAGGATTTAAAAGGCTTAAAGAGCAATATATTTATTCGCGTTGTGGAAGACTCATTCTTTTGGTGTGAATTGCGAAGAACTTCCCTTGTGAACGAAAAGTGAACTTAGCCTTTTGGACTAGCGAGGTAAAGCAACTCCGGCGCGCGACGGAGAATTATCTCTCAACTGCGATGATCTCGCGTAGAAGGATTTTCGACGCCAACTTTTCGCCGCTCATCTCAGCTCCGCCCCATCACGGGAAATGCAGTCCCGTATGTTTTTGGAACGTACTACGTTCGTCAATCGGTTCTATGCGCGCATTACTCTGAGAGCTCCCTTCGGCCAGTTCGAGCCTCTTGGCTGAGACTGGGGAGCACATATATGGGGCTGCGCTGATCTTGTGTATGTGTATGCATGTCTCTTTGAATTTCGAAGCGCGGGTGTGGGTACGCGGGACCAGATTAGAACCTGGACTATGGGGTCCGGAACGCTCGCTGGTCGTCCGTCGATGGACGTCGTGCCTTGTGCGATGAGGCTTCTGAATTCTCTGCGTGAATTCTCACAGCGCACCCGAGGTGGCATGACGTACGCGTACGAACGCCGTCCCTGTGCCAGGAGGGTCGAGGGGCGATCCAGTGTCCCTTACATATTCTGCCTGAGGACCTTCGGAGCCTTTGCCACTGCACGCGCTACTCGCGTCGTCGGCGCCGATTTACGTAAGTACACGGACTACTCTCTTCCGACTCGGAAGGAGAAACAAGCAAGGGCAGCCCCGGCGAGGAGGGTGCAGGCGCGCCTGGAGGGCTGTCTGGCTGACCGGTGGCCAACCCCTCGGCAGCATTCTAGTGGGTCACGATTACCATAGTCAAGGCACCTCTAGCCTGTTTCTTACAAACCGGGGTGGTCCACATTGACATATACGTACTTGCACTTGCGGATTCTAATTGCTTAATTACATCCCGCTAGTACAACCACGGTCTGAACGGCCATTTGCCCGACGCGCAATATCTCGGAGAAACTCTCTGCACCCACCGCACTCGAATTCGTCACAGTTGCAACCATGACCCAGGCCCTCCAACCCCGTTCGACCTTGCCACCCTCGCGCTAATACCTCTCGAGCTCCTTCTAGAAGACCGGACACGCGCCCGCCGTAATAGTACAGCGAAAACCATGCATGTCCGTTCGCGGATACGTTGCCCTCGGTCAGTGCCGCACCTTTCCTGGCTGCCTCTGGAGGGGGGACGCACAGTTATTTCAAATTCGTTTCATGCCGCCTATGAGGATTCAGGAAGCTTCTATTGACTCGTACCCCGTTGCAGGTCATTTCAGGAGATTTGAGGTCCGAGCCAGGGGACTACGGCGGCCACGGTGTCATCGGGCTTGCCGCCTCGCGACGCCAATGAAATGTCCACCAATTGTAATTGGGAATCGGCGTCGGGCTTTTACAACAATTATTATCATTGGAAGAATTACCTTGGGATTACCTTAAATTTTTTTCCTCCTTTTGTTCCGTTCTGGTGCGTGCCCTTGTCCTTTAGCCCTGCTTCTCTCTCACATTGGCGAAGATAGCTTCAGAGACAAATGCGTGTATTTTTCCTTATAGAGGTAAAATGGAGTAGAGCAGTGACGCTGAGTGTGTAACTATTGTACTCTGCGCCGGCGCTGCGGCGTGCAGGTGACTCATTCCAAGTAGCACGGAGTATGGCTTGGTCCTATGCTTTCTTCGCGATCCAGATATGGTCCCTTGGCGCTGCGATTAGCTTTTTCTTTCTCAAACTTCCACTATCCACCCTTCTCCACCCCCGTTTATCTGACAACCCACCCTCGAACTTGGCGACGAACGATAATTAAAACAGTATACAATGCAGGGACACGGCAGCACACGGCATGAAATGGGACCTGACTCTCCTAATAACTTTCGTACTGCAGCGGAAATTCGCATTGGAAATCCCGCGTGGTGCGTATCTACTGACTCCCCGTCCTCGAGGCGCATCGACTTTTCAAGTATTTTTTTGGGATATTCTGGAACACCTGCCGGCAAATTAGCTCTGATTGGCGGAGAAACGTGGCGAGCGGGTGACCGCCCGCTCCTCCCCTGGCACCTGCACCCTTCTTACTGAGGGCGGTTTCGAGTTCCAGGGAGCAAGAAGAGGCTAATGTCTGTTCATGATCCTCCGTGTCCCAGGACGGCCGATCGGCGACAGCGGTTTCGAATTCACTGCTAACTGCGTGCGTCTACGGCCTGCCCCCTTACCTTCGAGGAGACGGTACTTTTTGTCATGAAACGCTTACTTATGTACATACTTTGCTATTATGTTAACACGATGCACTCCTCAAAGCGGTGAGTGCTGTCAATCCTCTATTGCATGATCATGAACTAAACGCCGTTATCCTGTTTCAAGGCTTCTTGCACAGGTTTACAGATACGCTCAGTGTATCTCAGAATATGCTGATATTTCTGCAACCGCGTGAACGGTTACAAGAGACTAATTCTCTCGTAATATTACAAACAAGCACATATGTTGTCCGTGCAGAAGCATCATGGAAAAACCCCAGAGGCCAGCAATAGTTATATAACGCCGATGCACTGTAACACTGTAACAACCAACGGGTCCAGACTAACGATCTCGTCAATGTGCGGCGCGATAGTGGTGTTCAAGCGGGCCAATAATACTAACACCTCATTATACGTATTGCACCCTTTGTTCAGCGTGAAATAAATTGGAAGAGAGCAACCCTTGGCTGCTGACTTCAAATCGTCGGAAGTAATATTTTTTTCTGCAGAGATCACGATTGTTATTTTTTGCCTGTTACGAGGGTACAAGGACGCCACGGTTCTTCCTCCCACGGAAACAAACTGGAATTGCCTTTTGCGAAATTCTACTTATGAGTTCCTGGGGCCAACTCGAGGCTGAGTTTCATTCAGTTCGGTGGGTGGGTTAAGTTTCGCGGGGCGCAACACGCAAACCTTGTATGTTCAAGAGGAGTCAGGGATGCATTGAGAACTTACCACTCTCAGTCTATCAGCAGTGAGTGTACCGTAAGCGAGTCATACACTAAGTCTGGGATGCAGGGATCGCTGAGCCTCATTTGGGAGTCCACCCAAGGTCCACCAAGGCTTTCCACCGCGGTCCTAAGCTGCGAAATCGCGAGTTTCATTAGAAGATTGTACCTGGGGTCGACTGGAGTATTCTGGGCGTAATGGCAGTAGTGGTGCCATGGTCAAACTGATTGAAGACCGAGTGAGCGTCAGGCTGATTTCCTCACGAAGGAAGATGAAACACAGAAGCATAGACGCGGCGAACTGATTGGGGGGAGCATGTATAAGGAGGGAAAAGGAAGCCAGAAAGAAGACGAGGCACCATGTCAGTCTGGTGCAAGTTTGGCTTCGTGTCACAGGATGGGAATTGTCTGGTATACCAGTGCTCTGTAGTACTGTATTGTCGGAATAGCCGACCTATACGGCAGAAGCACGGAGTACTAGCGCTGACTGACGTCTGAGAGCGGGGAAGAAGTGGCCAGGGGAGGAAGGTAATCTTATCAGCGGATTCGAATGTTCGGGTGTCTCCTGCATCTCATCTCCCTCAGGCAGCTGTGTATCTGAAATTGAATCTATTGCGTAACGTGTGACGATGAGGAGATGGTGCTATGTAATGGTTCCGCCTACCTGCAGTTGAGATTCAAGAATAGTCTTCTTGGCTCCTGGGGCCTGAGGATCAGTCTTCTTGTCTCTTACGAGTACAACCTTTGACCTCGGGTCTTCGAATTCTTTAACATGTGCTTACGAATACAGCGAGGCACGCAGAAGAGCGATAGCGTCTATGCATGTGGTTTGTCGAAGGAAGAGCAAAGCCGCGAAGTGTGCTTAAACCGGAGGGAAAAATCGACAGTAAACCTCTTCCGGCAAGCCTGCGAAGTACCATTCCGTACTTCCGGTCACAGCGGTGCCACAGAACCAATCGTCCATTTTACCTTTAAAAAAAACTTGTCAAGCTCACGGGCGATACGAACATGTCGGCCATAAGCTTGGGAGTAATGCAGCTAAAATTCAGGAGGCCGGCGGTAAGAATTGGGTCTATCTTTATACGTGAGATGACAGGCAGGGCAGGGTGGTGTCTTCAAATGAAGAATTTGCGAATACTTGACAGAGCAAGTTCCCTGGTATGCCTCCAACGACGGGAGTCATTGAAGTATGTCCCTGAATGTGCCAGCTCAAGTCAGTACTTCGCTTGAAGCAAAAAAATGCATTACTTATTTTCCTTTTAAACCTCCAAGTAAGGACACATTAACCTGTAAATAATTACCTCCGTGGCGCAAACATGCACTAGCCCATTCAGCCTTATCAACTGAAGAGCAGACGGTCACTCTCTGCGAATTTGAATCTCTGAGAGCCATTTCTGTTCCCGCGGCGTCATAGAGCCTTTCCAGCCAAGGCACCGACCATAGAAGCAGAACCATTGATCCTTTGAGCATATGGAGAATGAGAAGAAAGAAAGAGAGTTCCCGAGATCCAAGTTCCTTTCGCTATCTAGTGGTGGAAGTAACTTAGCCGCCGACATCGTGGTCCGCGTGCCAATAGTGCTGGCAGTCAATACTCGCGGTGCTCTTCACCTCGGCACTGTGGCAGTTTCGCAAAAAGGATATACCCTCACAGTAAAGGACTCTGAAGTGACGCAAAAGGGCTAGAGCGCTACACCATGTGCGAAGTACTGCATTCTCCTTGGGCTTTCGCGGCGTCGACAAATATAGCAGAAGGAAACCCAGCAAATGGGTCCGTCGGACTTGCCACCGCCTAAACTCATAACTGGAGTATTTGACAGCACTGTCTTGACTAATAATATTTCATGTAGAGTCAAGTCATGAATGAAGTTATCGAAGGAAAAGGCGATCCATTATCACTGGGAGCCAGAAGTACTTGGAACAGCTATTTTGAATTATATACTATGCTAGGTAAAAAGTAAGAGTGACAGACGACATCCATACAGCTTTTCCACCAACTTACAAACCGCCCCGCCTCCGCACAGCATCCAGCTCCTACGCCCACCTGTACCCTTCCAGCTACTTAATCCCTCGACTGTCACAAAGGCCGCTGACATTACCAACGAAACATCGGTGAGATTAAGCGGTTGAGCAAGGGATAAACCAGGTTAAAGCCAGTTAAAGCGCAGCCCCTGTGAACCCATCGGCCTTATCAGGTCAGCAGACCATGAGGCCCATCGCGTAGTCATTCCCCGGAGCCAAATTGCCGTCACCGCCAGAGTGCAAAGCAGCGACAACAGATCACGCAATCCACGGTGTGCCGGGCTTTCGCCGCGAAACGATGAACGCACTAGCGCTTGGGTATGTTGTACGCGAGAGTCTGGGCTAATGTAGCTCAAGCGTCCGCTGAAACTGCTCAGATCCCCGTTATCTCAAGTGCATTGTTAGACGGGGGCATGCTAGCGGAAGGCTTCATTCCATTTTCCAGATCCACGCCGTCGGCCGCAGCTGAAGCATGTGCTGTGGGGTGGGCCGAGTAATAACTGTGCGAATGAATCGTCGGGAGGAACTTGGCGGCATATGACAGCCCCACGGCTGCGAGTCTGGTCCCGATCCACTGAGCAAGTGACATTCCTGGGACCAGCCCCATTACGTCTTTAACATCCCAAATATCGCGGTGGTGAGTGACGCGACCTTGCTCATTGAACGACAGGCGGGTTACTATATGGAGCTGAAAGTGCAACGGAGAGGGGATTGAGAGAGAAGTCCCGGGTATAGGTAAGGAGGGGGAAATGAACGGCTGTGGGTGAGTTTGCAAGTGAGGAGAGCCGCTGTGGTTGACTAAGGAGTCGCTAGAAGCATAGAATCGCTGGTGCGGAGTACCATCGCGGTGGATCCCTGGCAGAAGCAGGATGTTGAGGGTGTGTTCTACAATGGCTTTCTTATGCCCATCTAAATGCGAGCCTGAGCACTGATAATCCTGAGTGTAATCCTATTGGCACATACCAAAGCTTTCACTCTCGCATATGTCACCAACGTCAGTCCAAACCCGTAGAGCCTGAAATAGAGGGTCGGCCGAGTTCTGTCCGAGATATCCAAGATTTGGTGGTCGCACGCGGAAAAGGGTGCAGAATACGGCAAGGGGTCTAGGAACATCCACCGAACTCAATTGACGGGATAGTCTGTGGATGTCTCCAATCACAGTGCGCGAGGTTGCTGTAATACAGGGATTCTCGTAACTTCGAAGTAGAATGTCAGTCAGGGTGATTCTGGGGTCGCGGTGGCTTTGGCTAGCCGGACTTACACTGCAAATTGTGGTTAGCAAGGATATGTGGAGGGATTATTGCGTACCACGTACTTGCATTGGCTTCATAGAAGCGATCTACGGCATCGATTGACGTGGCGTTCTCTCCGTATACTGAATAGCAGACATCCAGAGCGGTCGCACGAGTCGATACCACGGACAAACTGGATCCAGAGGCTCCACTGTGTGTAGATATCCTTGGGAAGGGCACCATGGTGGATTCTGAGGGTACACTCATCGACGGTAGATACAGCTGGCACTAGGGCTTATTGATTTCTGAGGAAATCAGGTCTCGAGATTATACGTAGGCCCAAGCACAGCTGATGGATTGAATGGGCCCGAAATCGCTTCCTTGTGGGGAACGCCACGAAGAGCCGCTTAGCACGTGCTTTGCGCCGTAACTTTAGTGAGGGGTCTCCAACGATAACGCCGCAGACACGCGTACGCTTTCCATGGAGGCGAGTACAGGGAGCGAGGAAACCGCAAGAGAGCTGAAAATCATAGAGAGAGAAGACACTGGACGCGTGGTGGATGTTGGACTTGACGCGCTTGACGTCGCATTGACGCCGTGACACCGATTGGTCACGGTATACCGGTCACAACTTTTTTGAAGACTTTACTTAGCCTGTACTACCGCGATGGCGAAGGGGTCTCAGCTTTCCCAGCTCAAAGCTGCTCTATCTCAAGCTGGTGTAACCGGGAATTCTAACACCAATGGGAAGAAGAGAAAACGCTCGGCACCGGTTCAGAAGGACAAGGAAAAGCGAGCGGCCCAAATCGAGGAGATCCAGAGGAGACTCAACCCTTTCGATGTCAAAGTTACAAAACTCAAGCATGACGTAGGCGGCAGGAAGCTGAAAGGTGTAATGGGGAAGCCTGCTCAAAGTAAGCAGCATGGAATGGAGCAGGTGCGTGTCGAGATGATAATTTTACCGGCTTAATTACTAACGTTTTGTTTATCAACAGCGTAAGAAAACTCTCTTGAAAGAGTATGAGGACAAGGATCGTGCTGGAGGCATTGTCGACCGACGGTTCGGTGAAAATGATCCTACCATGAGTATGGAGGAACGTATGCTCGAACGATTCACGAAAGAGCGACAACGAGCTTCGAAGGGTGCAGCTTTCAATCTGGAAGACGAGGACGACCTTACGCATTATGGCCAAAGTCTGTCAAAATTGGATGACTTTGATAACGTCGGTCTTGGTCTGGACAGTGAGGATGACGAGGCGTCTGGTATGTATTTTTTATGTCGACGTGGTATTCACTTGTTCATTTGATGCTACAGGCCAGATTGACAGGGAAATCGTTAAGAGAACCCATTTTGGAGGATTTGATGATGATGAAGATGAGGGGGAGGAAGCAGATGGTGTATGCAATATACTTCTTTATCTTCCCTACTGAATCTAACAGTCTGGCATATAGCAACCCGCAAGGAAGAAGTCCAAAGCGGAAGTCATGGCAGAGGTCATGGCGAAAAGCAAAGAGCATAAAGTTTGCTACACTTATCATTCTCTGGAACGTATCTAACCCTCTGATCCGTTCAGCTGCGTCGTCAAATGGAGCGCGACAACGAAGACACTGTGCGACAACAGTTGGACAGCGATTTCGCATCTCTCCGTGACCTGCTTTACGCCCCCGACCCTTCATCTACCGGTAGCAATTCAGTGCCGTTAGGCCGAGTTCGCGAGGAAGCTGTTAAAGCACCACTGGACCCATTGGCGATGCTGGCTCCTGAAACGCAGGACGGAGGCTACGACCAGCACGTGCGGGAGCTTGCGTTCGACAAGCGCGCGAAGCCGAAGGACCGGACGAAGACGGAGGAGGAGCTGGCCCTGGAGGAGAAGGAGGCCTTGGAGAAGGCGGAGCGGAGGCGCAGAAAACGGATGTTGGGCTTGGAGGAGAGTGATAGTGAGGATGAGGGCAAGCCGGGGAAGAAGCGGAAGCGGGAGAGAGGTGCTGATGATTTGGACGACGACTTTGACGATGGAGATGAGTGGGGTGGGCTAGGGACTGGGATGGGGGGCGAGTCCGGTAGCGATATTAACGAGGAGGCGGATGAGGATGAGGAGGGAAGTGGGTCTGAGGAGGACGAGGGTGAGGATGAAGACGACGAAGAGAGCGAGGACGATGGGATGTTTGATGATGGGATGTTTGATGACGAAGAAGACGAATCAGAAGGAGAAGAAGGCGAACACGAGGATCTGGTGGCACCTACGAAAGCTTCAAAAGGCAAATCAAAAGTGACGAGCAAGGAGCTTCCATACACCTTCCCGTGTCCTTCTACCCACGAAGAGTTCCTTAAGATCGTCGACGGGGTGGACGACAAAGACGTTCCTGTTATCGTTCAGCGCATACGAACTCTGTATCACACGAGCCTGGCTCCTGACAACAAGTTCAAGCTACAGGTTTGCCCTCCCTTTTCCGTACACCTAAAGGCATATTTTGACTAATTTCCCCCATAGACATTCGCGACAGTGCTTATCGACCACATCCTCTATATCACCTCACCGCCCACCCCACATTATGCCCTCCTCACTTCCCTCCTCCCGCATTTCATTGCCATCACACGCGCATACCCCATCCCCTCTGCGCAACATTTCGTCGAGAAGCTCACCCTGATGCACAAAAACCTGCGGCGCGGCCTGTCGCGCGGCGCACTTGATCCAGACGCGAAGACGTGGCCGGGCCTTCCGGAGCTCACCCTCCTCCGCGTCATTGGCCTCATCTGGCCGACGAGCGACATGAACCATGCCGTTGTGTCAGCGACCCGGGTGCTTATGGGCGCGTACCTTGGCCTGGGGCGTGTAAGATCGTTAGCGGATATCGCGAGCGGCCTCTTCCTGTGCACCCTTTTCCTGCAGTTCGAGACGCTCTCGAAACGCCTGGTACCTGAAGCTGTTAACTTTTTAATTAACGCGGTGTTGCACTTGGCCCCTCATCGATATACGAGTGTCGCGTCACTCCCAGGCTCTTTCCCCTCGCCTGACTTCCGGTCTGAGCTTTGTCGGCCGTTGGTGCTCAAGGCCAAGGGGAAGAAGGTCCCCGTCGTGCAGAAAGCGAATTTGTCGAGCTTGGTGGCTGTGGAAGAGCCCACGGAGCAGGCGAAGGCGGATCTCTTGGGGCTTGCATTTGACCTCCTTGGCCGGTTTGCGGATATGTATAAGGGCATTGATGGCTTTATCGAGCTGTACCAACCCATACTGGAAGTTCTCCAGAACATCGATGAGAAGAAACTCATAGACGGACATAAGGTGCATATTCCTGCACACGGTGTTTATGCTGTCATCTAATTCAACTCATCTTCTAGGTGCAACTATCGAAGTCAGTCGACAGCCTGCAGCGCCTGCTGAAATTCTCTCGCCAAGCCCGCCAATCACTGCGCCTCCAAGCCCACAAACCCATCCCCATCCCGACCTACATTCCCAAGTTCGAAACCACGACCTCCAACTATCTGCGCCGCCAGGATCCCGACCACGAGAAGAATGAGGCCTCAAAACTGCGCAACCAGTACAAGCAGGAGCGCAAGGGCGCCATCCGGGAGCTGCGCAAGGATGCGCGCTTCTTGGCGGGTGTGGAGCGGAAGAAGCAGGCGGAGAAGGACCAGGCGTATAGCCTGCGCATGAAGAGGGTGTTTGGATCCATTGAAGGTGAGAGGGCGGAGGAGAAGCAGATGGAGAGGGAGAAGGCGAAGGATAAGAGGAGGGCTGGGAAGTAGTAGATTGTTCTCGTTGTGGAGGACTATATACCTTCTGCTGGAAGTTCAAAAGTACTATAGATGGTTTGGTACTGAAATACTTGGATATATATCGTGCGGGGCATGCTTTGCTGCCTATAATACACAAACCTCGCCTTCGAGAACACGCATGGACATTAAGTTCTTGCCCCTTCCAATATTTTGTGGGAAATGATGTTATCTTTCATTATGCTACACGAATATCGTACAGATAAGCGAACATGTCTTTTATGTAGTTTAATTCACAGTACCAGGCTCCCTGGTTGCCTGTGCGTAGCTTTTCCCCGGAACGCGCTCGTCGTCATCCACATCGTACCTCTCCTTGATCTTTCCACTGGCCTCGTTTACCTTGTCGCGCGCCTTTCCCGTCAATTCATTTGCCTTCTTCTGGCCCTGACCAGCTTTCTCCTGGACAAATGTAACTGTGTCGCTAGTGCGGGTTATTATCACCTTCTTGGTGTCTCCGAAGCCCAATGTATCCATCACTCCATAGCCACCCGCAGTCACGATGGCGCTGAACCAGAGGACGTCTTGCATGGATGCAAGGAGAAGGAATGAGGAGCCTAAGATGTTGGGGACAAAGAAGCATCCCAGGAGACCAGTGAGGGCGAATACCCCGTTAAGAGTTGCTGTATGCGATGCTCAGTTTCGTATTTTTAGTCGAAAAAGAGAAATACGTACCGACAGTCTGATATGCATCATCAGAGTCAGATAGCCCAGCTTTGATACCTGCAAAGGCTGCTCCCATGATGAGGGACGCTAATCCGTAGGCAGACTGTGTGTCCTGTCTCCAGTTTGGGGTAGGCTGGTAGGTTCATCGTTGAATGAAGCTGCCAATGGCATAGGCACAATGGACACGCACCAGACCAGTTGCTCTTGAGATCGCGTTCGTAATGGGGCCATCGTATAGAAGTGACGGTGCGAAGACGAGAGAAAGCGAGAGGAACACATCGAACACGCCTTTCGCGAAAACAACCTTCGCAGCTTTTTCAGAGCGTTCAAATCTAGTTGGTACAGACATAATTGCGGATAGAATGAAGAAAGCTTGGTCTCAACACGGCCTTTATATAGCGGATAGAATGACGTGGATCCAGAAGAGAAGAGGCGTCCAATGACGATAGGATCGACGCATAGCAGGATGGGATAAAGTTGACCCGCCGCCTTCTAACGTCGTATCTTCTTGACATCATCGTGGAGAAGACCAATGAATTGAGGGCGAATGAGTAACGAAAATAGAGGAGTCTGTGAAACTTATAGTAACGGGAGGAACACTGTACATTTAGCAAACTGAAAACAACGCCTGAGAGACACGAAAGTAACATCACTGTTTGACATTGTCCGCTCATTGAGACCCGCGGTGACTGGGCGGAGTCTTCCGTCGAATCTGCTGCTCCTCGTGTCTTCTTCTTTCCTCCTCGTACCGCTTCCTCCCTGCCCGATATGCCTCGAGCTCCTCTTCCCACGTTGGTGCAGGTCGATCACCGTGTCTTCTTTTCTCCTCCTCGAA
Source organism: Nidula niveotomentosa (assembly GCA_036937135.1). NCBI lineage: Eukaryota > Fungi > Basidiomycota > Agaricomycetes > Agaricales > Nidulariaceae > Nidula > Nidula niveotomentosa. Next base: position 177,940 of record JASFDE010000008.1, read on the forward strand.
GCCAGCTCTTTCCAGATCCAATGCCTTCTTCCGCAGCTCGAGAATACTACTCTCCTCTTCGAACGCCGTGCGCTCCTTTTCCAGTGCCTCCCTTTCTTCCGCTATGGCGACCCTCTCGATGTCAAACCTGGCTCTCTCTTCGCTTAGTGCTATCCTTTCTTTTCTCAGTCGTTTCTTCGCTTTCTCGATTTCGTCGGCCGCTCGTTGTACTGTTTCCCATCGCTGACGTAGGTCCTCGGTCTCTATCTGTCGTTGTACGACCTCCCAGATTTCTCTCATCCTGCCTCGCAGTTCATGCTTCTCGCCATCACGACGCGCACTGCGTCGTCGTTCGCCCTTCTGTGACATAGAAGTGCGCTGATCTGTGGTGGTGCTGTAGGATACAGTCAATTTCATGCGTTACAGTCTGCCATGTGGAGGAGTAGACTGACCCAAGCGTGAAACTCTGGCCGCTGGTAGTTGTCGTCATGTTACTGTTACGATCTACCACGCAGAGCAGATAAATAAAACAAAGACGATAGTCTAAGGATGCTTGAGGTGATGAGTGCCACAGCAAAGAACAAGAGGACCCTCAAGTAGACTGCAGGTCACGACGCCGTCCGTCGGGCCGATTATGATGGGTAAAACTCGACAGCATGAGGCTGGTAGCCGAGCACGGGTTGCTTAAAATGAAAGACATGCGTAGGTTATTCGTCAACAGAGAAGTTGAAGGTTTCCAGCTATTTCCACGCTAGAGAAGTAGCAGGAGGAGATGATGGAGGAGGAGAGGACTGGCCGGCTTTGAATTCTGCATAACTTAAAATGTCGTAATCATTAAAAACCACGTGCTACTTTGTAGTCGCGTCCAATGGTAATAGACTTCAATGTCTTCAATCAACGTATATTACGACCCACCCTGTCGAAGCCTTTAAGCCGACGCTGGATGCCCTATTTCTGCCACATCTTGGGCCGCGAAAGCTCATGCTTGAAGCTTGAAGAGCGATCTCAATGAATAATCCGGCTTCTACCCCCAAGTTTCCAGTTCCAAGCTTCAACGGCGCGAACAGCGACGCGTCGCCTGAACAGTTTCTCGACTTCCTTCGTAATCTGATATCCCAATACCTTGACGAAGGTACCTCTCCTCGAATACCAGCCAGCAGTAAAGATACATGGGTGGCCGTCATCGTCGGTCTGACAGACCATCTCCTTGCGTCGTTTCCTCTTCCTGGTCTCGTGGCCTGGCATACCATGCAGGAGAAGATTACGATGATGGAAACTACTTTGGAGGTCATACAAAGGGTGTTCTCTCGTGTTGATGGAATTTACAGTGGGACTGAGGATCTTGTCAAGAAAATATTCGCGAGGTTGCTGAGTTTATGCAGGGTGCTGGATCTTTGGATGGAGACCGAAGTTGCTCCCGACAACAACACGTTTTCGCCTAGTTATATGAAAGGAAAGGCTTTCAAGGTACTGACCGGTGTGCTTCGTGGCCTTGGAGGCAATATCATAACACCCGCGGACGTGAACGAGCCGTCGTGGAAGTTACTACGGTCAATTCTCATAGAATGCTTGGATGTTTGCAACAGTGAGTACGCAGCGCAGTCTTAAGTGCAGCATATGCTCATTTATTAAGCTAGATCTAATGTCTCGCTCTATTCCGACTACCTTCCCTGTCACGGTCGTATTGTTCAATAATGCGCAGCTGCAAAACGCAAAGGGAAAGGATGTTTTCGACGCTGTATGTATTGTCCTTCCTGCGTAGGATCTTATATTAACAGTCGAATTTATGAAAGGATTCTCCAGATGCTTCGTTTAGTATCATTATTGATATTATTAATCAGGTTCCTGTCTTCTTGGCCCTCATGCTGGATGTGATGATAAACACCGTCTGCCCCTCGTTGCTCTGCCAGTGGTTCCTTACAGACTTGGTGCGCAGAATCTCAGAGATTTGCAGAACACTATTTGAACACTGTTCATCTTCACTCTGTCCTTGCACATCTGCCAGACGCGCGAAAGTCTTGATGAGGATAGTCTCTTCAATCACCCCGTTCCGCAAATGGCCTGCTTTTTGTGGACCCATCGCTAGTTTGCCTTATCTTTTGCTGCGCCATCGTATAAATGAGGGCTCAAAGCTTGGTTGGGATGACATTGATCCCGCTCTTATACAGTTTCTCGGATCTGAACCTATCATCAAACCCCCGAAAGCAGACATTGTCGCGACATTAAACGCTCTGCGTGCCGCAGAAGAGGGAAATGCTGGTGCATCTATCCGGGTAAGAAGAATTCCTTAGCTTTTAGGGCTATCTTATTAATATATTTTCCACAGGATCTATCGATCTCATACCTTCGCAGCTGCCTTCCTTACGCAGACCACGACATATTACAGACAATGATGGATACGCTTGTGGCCACTAACTCAGTAGAGGAAGAAGCTGCTTTCGTACAAGAAATACAACATCGTCTGGCGGAGACGGCCGTCAAGGATAAGTTGCCCTCCGAAACAATCACTGGCTCTCTGGGCCTGAGTCTATCTGCATGGAGACAACGCGTCCGTGCATTGACTGAAGAAATCATAATTCCTGATCAAATTGCTTGGATGGACGACGACAGCTCGGATGAGCAAGATTTCTCATTGCGTGCACTCGCAGAGATTAGCGATAGGTTCGAAAGGTGTGCGATTTTTCTCCCTTTCTCCCTACACCGTTGACTTATTCATGCAGGCCGCTATCTTCTTTAATAGCAGAAGCCCGAATATCCCTAGCTCAGAAGCTAGGTTCACTTGCATGCCTATTGTCAATGTGTGACGGAACAGATTGCTTGGGGCCACCTCATAGGAAAGGCTTTGCAAGCTTAAATTCGGGTCTTGGTATTGTGCTGCGTCTCATCGATGGCAACGACGAAGAACTGACTCCCGCAGTCCGGAGAGCAGCGTATTCTGCACTGGGCCGCACCATTAGGCACTGGGAAGTGAAGGATGACTCCACAAATTCAGGATCGGAGTTCACTGGGCAAACGCTCCTCCGTGGTGTCCTGGATAGCGATAGAAGCGTTAGATTGGCTGCCGGGTATGTGTGTTTACGCACGTCCGTATGTCTACTGAAGGCTCCAAATTTCTCATCAGGTATGCTCTTGGTGCGCTAGTCTACACCATTAGTGCCTCTAGCACCGATTTGCCCCAACAGGCTGAAATCATTTTTACTCAACTCTATCGAAATATGGAGTCCGCCAAAAACTCTGTTAGGGAGACTTTACTCGTTACGGTTGGGTCCATGGGAAAGTGGGTCTTCTAGTATCTGTACTGCTTCTTTCACTAAGAACACATCGTAGAACATCTGATGCAGAGGTTCTAGGGCAAGTTCTATGCCTTCTGGTAGCGCAGCTGGGAAGACAGAATCCTGTAATCAAGGGAGCTGCATGTATGCAAGTAAGTTTGAATTTTGCTTCTAAATTAAGATGTGTTCATAATCAGTGGAATAGCTACTCGGCCTTGCAAAATACCACAAGAAAACGCCTTACTCAATCATGCTTCCTTACATGGATCAGGTCGCCCCGTTCTTGGTGTCGAACATATGCACGCAGCCTAGCCTGCTTGCGGAGTCTTGTCGTCTAATATCAATTGCACCCTCAAACTTCATTGCCGTAACTTTACCGCGCACTCTTCCTCAACTATTCGCCGACTGCAAACTGGCCGCTCTGGAGGCAGTAGCGAAAGAACTAGAAACGAAACCTTCGTCGCTTCTCGTCAAACACTCGCATGAAATATTGGCACACATATTCCTGCTCTCAAGAGCCAGCGATACAACTAAGGCTCTGAATTTCGTCCTTAAGGTCTTGACCGATGCGACGCAGAGCCAGTCGATTGATATTCAAAGTGTAGTTAAAAGCTGTCTGGTGTCCTTGCTGGCTGAGTTGGTTGTCGTAATGGGTGACGAAAACCCTTCAGTGGCTGAAACAGTAGGTCTGTGTATTCTAGCCGCGGATATGCTGCCTAATTATTATTTAGGCTGTTCAGGCACTGGGCAAGATCCAAAAGGTTCTAGCGGCTGGCCCCACCAAAGGACGCGCATTGCCAACGACGAATCTTGGAACATTCCTTAAGAATTACATGCTGGGATTGATTACATCCATTAATGATATGCTCCAAGATGTACAAGGAAAGAAGAGCATCGGGTCGAAACGGAAGATTCTACGTAGCCTGGGCAGCTTAGTGACGCATATAGGACCAGCCGTCACTAATGTCGCTCCTCAGGTATGTTTTTCCATACAGATGGAAATCTATACTTAATATAGCATCAATTTAGATCATGGCCACTTTCCAGACGATGGTCAGCGTACCAGAATTGGCCGAAGTTACGTTAGATAGCTGGCGCAAGTTCTTGATCACTTTGGGATCCAACGAAGTCGGACCCCATGTTGGTCCTACGAGCGCTGCAATGGTCTCTTCATGGGATATTTTCTCCCCTAATGCCCGTGAACTAGCAGCTCGCTCCCTTGATTATATCATCATTGAAATTGGGCGTGAACTTGGCCGTCACTTGGATGATGTTGTTGACCTATCTGAAATCCACGAACTTCGCCAGGCGCACATGGAGTTGATGGAACACAGAAGCTCTTGGACGCCCAAAGAAGAGCTCCAAAGAGTATTAGAACGTTCTTCAAGCGACAACCTAACTGTTGCCGTTCAATCCTTAGGGGAACTGAAGAAGTTTATGCTCACGAAACATATGGACCTCATTCAAAAGCTAGCCTCTGGAGATTTCTTTGATCCTTTGGTAGGGCAGATATTAGCGGCTCTCTTTGCAGCCGCTTGTAGAGACGGCGATGGAACTGAGGCTTTAAGACCACTCGCGTTTGAATGCATTGGAATCCTTGGGGCTCTGGATCCTGATCGCTGCGAAATCCCTTACAAGGATCCGACCGTCATTGTTCTCCACAACTTTACGGATGAAGGTGAAGCAGTACAATTCGCCATTCATCTCATCAATGATCTGCTGGTTGGCGCCTTCCGCTCTACTAGTGATATCAAATACCAAGGCTACCTTGCTTATAGTATCCAAGAACTGCTGCGGTATTGTCAATTCCAACCTAACCTTGTGGCAGCTGGGAACAATTCCTCCGTTCCTCTCAGGGTACGGAATCGGTGGAATAGTTTGCCAAAGCATGTTCTGGAAACCGTTACCCCTTTGCTTGGGGCAAGATTCAAATTGAATCTCAACTCAGGACCAACCCCGGACCTTCCCATATATCCTACACAGTCTACATACCGTGAATGGATCCAAATCTGGACAGCACATCTCATTACCAGGGCTTCGGGAACAACTGCTCAGACAATCTTCGGGGTCTTTCGTTCCTCAGTACACAATAAGGATGTCGTTGTTGCACACCATCTCTTGCCGCATCTGGTTTTGAACATCCTAATATCTGGCACCGATAGCGATACGGAAGCCATTCGCTCAGAGCTTATGGTCGTGTTACAGGACCAAATCAGTAACGACAGCCAGTCTACCGCGGATAAGAAGCTGTTGAGTGCACAGGTAATACATTTACATTAAGGTCACCATGCATTTCATTTATCACCTTACTTCAGGTGGTGTTCATGCTTCTTGATCATCTCAATAAATGGATTCGCGAAGTACGCCAGCATACATCAAATAAAAAGGTAGAAAACAAGCGTTCAAGAGCAAACCAAATCAATGATCCCCTCGAAGAGCAACTTCTACGAGTGGATTCGGTTCTATCCAGCATAGACCAAAATTTGATGGCAAAAGCTGCCTTCCAGTGTAAAGCGTTCGCGCGTTCATTGATGAATTTCGAGCGGCAAATTGTTACTCTTCGAGAACGATCGCCGTCACACCCCGATTTGCCTGATTATTACGAGCGACTTCATGAGATCTACGCTCACTTAGATGAACCGGATGGAATGGAAGGCGTGTCAACCTTGATTTTATCTCCGTCATTGGAGCACCAGATACGGCAGCACGAGAGCACGGGACGGTGGACGGCCGCTCAAAGCTGTTGGGAAGTCCGACTCCAGCAATCGCCTGACAATGTGGACTTTCATCGCGGCCTTTTGCGCTGTCTTCGGAACTTGGGTCATTATGGTGAGTACAATGCACGTATACGTTTTCTCAAGCTTATCTCGAAACCAGATACGCTCAGGACCCATGTGAGAGGTGTTCTAACTCGCAGACCAGAATGGGAATCTGCTCTCGCTGACTTCCAAGTGGAAAGCGCGTGGATGGTTGGAGCATGGGACGATGTTCAAAGTATGGTCCAGCGTTCGGATGCTCAAACTTCTTCAATGGTGATGGCGCGAGTTCTGCTGGCAATGCGCTCCAAAGACACAGCAGCTATTTCTGAATCTCTTTCAGCTGCTCGGTCTGTCTTAGGAGCTCCCATTACAGCATCAGGGGTGAAAGGCTATCGTCGTGCATACGATGCCGTACTGGATTTACATCTGACACATGAGTTAGAACTCATCCACAATGCTATAGGCACTCTTCCGGCGGCGTCACAAGGCACCTCTACCCAGAGACGTCAAGTCTTGGCGCAGCTGTCGTGTATGCTCGCTGCACGTCTGGATGCAACGCTTCCCACTTTCCGGAGTCGAGAGCCTATACTTAGCATGAGAAGGACTGCTTTTGCCCTGTCGCACGTTTTAATTCTTCATTAACAATACCTGGGTTTCTTACTATATTTTGGATGCAGATCTAATCCCAGACATATCTTGCTCAGTGAGATAGGACGATCGTGGCTTGCAAGCGCTAAGATTGCTCGGAAAGCCAGTCAATGGCAGACGGCTTACAGTGCGATGTTGCAAGCTCAGCAAAGCAAGACGCGTTTTTCTTTCATAGAGAGTGCAAAACTTATCAAGGCAACTGATCAACCGCTACGCGCCCTCCAAGAACTCGAGAACTCGATGAAACTACTCAATTTACTCGACGAGACGGAAAACGTACTCGACCTCACTGTCGACAATGAGACACACTCCTTGAAGGCCAAGGTAGGTTAAGCTCATGAGTTGTTGCAATGTTGCTTTTTAACATTGGTAAAGGCACAGGTTCTGCGTGCTCGCTGGATGGATGAATCAGAACGCTTCGACCCCACCTCTATCTTCAATATTTTCAAGTACGCATCAGACGTTCAGCCGAAGTAAGTTGTCCATTGATTTTATTCTTTCTCGTAAACTAATTCTTATTTCGGCACAGTTGGGAAAGTGCACACTTCTATCTAGGGCAGTTTCAAGATCAGTGCTACAAAGCGCTTCCAAGCGGCGATAAAGCTGGCCGGTAAGTATTTAAAATGTTCCTTGTGCCAATGACACTGACGCGACAGCAGGGGTATGAAAATGAATCTTTATACAGTGCGATCCTATGCGAAAGCAATCAAACTTGGTTCAAAATATGTGTACCAAACGGTACCTCGTTTACTCACTATATGGCTGGACTTGGGAGAGGATCGAAATTGTGCTGGCACCGATGTCTTCAGAAAACTTAACGAGATTGTCTCCAGAGCTATCAAAGAAGCTCCGGTTTATAAGGTACGTCCCAGCTGTACCATTCGATTCCATCATTAACTATATGTCTGTTACAGTGGTTCACTGCCTTTCCTCAAATTGTTTCCCGAGTCGGACACTCCAATCCAGAAGTGTACAAGCACCTTTCCAAGCTCATTGCAAAAGTCATGGCAGAGTACCCAAAGCAAGCACTTTGGCTGTTCACATCCGTGGTAAAGTCTACCAAATCCAACCGAGAGCAGCGCGGCAAGCAAATCCTCGATCAACTGCGGAGTAATCCACAAACCATCCACACACAGGTTCCCAAGCTCATCGCCCAATGCGTGTCTATGACAAACGAGCTTCTGGCTCTGTGCGATGCCCATATCGACGGCGAGAAGACTACGCTCAATATGTCGAAAGACTTCCCAAGACTCGCGGCCCTCGGGCGTTCGGATCTAATTATTCCTTTGCAGGAATCGTTGACAGCTAGTCTTCCTCCGACATCGTCATCGGAGACAGTGCATCAGCCTTTCCCCCCGAATGCACCTACCTTCCACGAGTTCTTCGACGAAATCAACGTTATGCACTCGCTCGCCAAGCCTCGAAAGATCACTATCCGTGGGAGCGACGGGCAGGTGTATATGTTCCTTGGGAAGCCGAAAGACGATCTGCGGAAGGACGCGAGGTTAATGGACTTCAATGCCATCATCAACAAGTTATTGAAGGCCAATTCAGATTCGAGAAAGCGGCAGCTTCGTACGTCCTGAGCACCTTTGTTGATTTCACTGGTTCCGATACTTCATGTCCAGGTGTCCGGACATATGGCGTTGTAACTCTTAACGAGGAGTGTGGCTTTATCCAGTGGGTACCGAATACCATTCCTGTTCGACCAGTGCTCGTCAAGTACTACGACGCGAAACGAGTACGAAGCTGGGTGGGTTTCCATCCATCTTGTAGACGTTTATGATAGTAATACTTCCTTCCATAGAGTGGCGAAATGGGTGAAACATTCAGGAAAATCAAAGATTCCCCCGACAAAAAGGCAGCTCAGTTGTTCGTGGACAAAATCATTCCGATGTAAGCCTTCATTCGCCTATTTTCAGAGCCAATGAGGCTGAAAGTCCAGCGATAGGTTCCCCCCAGTCTTTCACGAATGGTTCATCGAGACGTTCCCGGAGCCCATGGCGTGGCTTGCCAGCAGACTTGCGTATGGACGGACCGCGGCTGTAATGTCGATGGTTGGGTTCATTCTTGGGTATGTGGGCTTTGGTACTTTTATACGTGGATCCGTTGCTGATAGCACCTTTTGAGCAGACTCGGTGATCGACATTGCGAGAACATACTGTTGGACACCAATACCGGGGATGTCGTGCATGTCGACTTTAACTGTCTGTTTGAGAAGGTAATGTTCCACCATGGGAAGAAGCTTGGCTTCACTAAAGCTTCTATTGTCCAGGGGAAAACGCTCGAAACCCCAGAGAGAGTACCTTTCAGGCTCACTCAAAATCTCACCGATGGTTTAGGGGTCACTGGGGTCGAAGGTGATTTTTTCCCTGAAGCTTTGTAGGGCAATGGTCTGACTGGAGAGAATAGGTGTTTTCCGAGTAGCTTGCGAAGTTACTATGCAGCTCCTGCGAGACAACAAGGATTCTCTCATGAGCGTACTCGACGCATTCATCCATGATCCCCTAGTAGAATGGGAAGACGAAAAGCGTAAGCTCGTGAGTCCATTTCTGCATCATCGTCCCCGGTACATTTCATCAACCCATTCCTGCTAGGAACGTGAACCCTCACGAAGGAATCAAGTCAAAGCATCCGTGGACCTACGAATGCTAGCGAGAGGTGCGCTGAACCCCATTGAGAAGAAACTGAAGGGCATATATTCGACGAGCAAGGAGCAGCGGCAGGAGAAAGAGATCTCGACGAGCAATTTGGTGCAGATGCTGATCCAGGAGGCGACGGATCATGCGAATTTGGTACGTGCCTTCTGTTTACTGAAAATAACACATTATGATGCTTTGGTTGTAGGCGAAAATGTATCCAGGCTGGGCTCCGTGGCATTGACGATCTTGGACTGTTAAAACATTTTATATTACATCAAAGGTAGAGAACTAGTCTCCAGAGAATTGTACACATCATACACTGTATATCACCTGCTACCATACAACTACAACGTATCATACCACGCGCATCGACCGAGAAATGAAATACGTAGAATTAATAAACCCGCATCACGAAGCGCCGGCGCCCTCCAGCTGCTTCTGCAGTTTTTCGAGCTCTTTCTCCTTCTCGATCAATATCGCCCGCCACTTGTCCTGCTCTGTAATGACGGTCTTGCGCGCTTCCTCCAGCCGCTCCGCTTCCTCTTTAATCATCAACTCCGTAAACTCTGGCACACCGCCCTTGCTCGCTTCCAAAGACGCCGGGTTCGCCAGGTGGAACGGGACGGGCTTCTTCTTCGTCTTGGGGAGGGGCGTGGGCGGGTGCAAGGTGAGGAGGTTGAGGAAGTTCTGGTACGGGTCGTTGAAGACAATTTCATCGTACTGCCAGGAGTGCACGGGGCCTTGTTTGATTGCGACGTCGAGCGGAGGGATCTCTGGGTCCCGCGAGGATGTCCAGGGGTGCAATTTGAGGTGGTGGTAGAGCGTCATAGCTTTTTCGCCGGATTCTTGGATGAAGACTATGCGTATTTGAATCTCGAATTCACCCCACCTGTAGGTTGATTGCGTTAGTCATAAGTAGATCATATTGGCTAGCATGCGCACCCAGTTTCGGAGACTTCGAATGGAGGTTTGTCCACATCTAGAAAGGCGCTGTTCAGAGGTGTCGGCGAAAGAACAAGGCAACAAAAGAACGCACTTCGCGATGGATTGGTATATGTATCGTGCAGCTTAAACGTGACGCGCTTTATGAAGTAGCTGAGGTCGTCTGCGCCGCCGACCTGGTTAGAATTAGGCGTAGAGGCGGCGCTGCGTACAGCAACGGTCCATCTGTGCGTGTGGTCGGGCGAGGGCAGCGACTCACGTTCCTTCGGGGTCAGAACTGTAGCTGTATTGCCGTATATTATAGGACGGAATATGCTGAGGCCCTGGGGGATTTACAGTGTAAGTTCTGAGGTAATTACGAGGAAACGAAGTCCTTACTCTGACGCGAACGCGGTCACTGGCCGACATGGTCGAAAATGGGAGCCTCGGCTTTCGGGAAGCAAACTCCGCAACCACCCGTGTCCGCCCCTCTGCAGTCACAACACTTAACCATCACCATCTCCGTGCTCTCGTCCCCATGGCTCTCCTCAGCCCCATCTACAACCGTACGTTCTACTCATATACGCCGCTTCCTTTTGCTCATTTGGCTCTCTAGTCCCCAACAATGTCGTGGCGAAGCAGAAGGCCTACCAGGTACGTTTTGCATATGCTACGCGTAGGGGTTGTCGTGCTCATCGTCTTTCAGACCGACCCTAGGCCAATCATGATGCGTGGAGCCCGTGGAAGGCTTTACTTTGGTCGGTATTCTGAGTCGTGCTGACTCCTTTCGCGTTTTCGCTCATTCTGTTGGATAGGCCTTTACAGTGCTACATTCGCTGCTGGCATGGTTGGCACCCTCTATGCCGTGAGCTCCCTGATCGCGGTGAGTACTGCAACTTTGAATACTTTCGCGTATCCTAATCTCAGGGCGTACAGGGCAAGAAAGCCGAGTAGATTTGTGTCGCTTTTTTAGAAACAATACTACCACCACCATGAATGTACCTTCTGGGTATCCCGAGGGGACTGAATGTAATATCTCCGAAAGTCATTCGAGATCGATTCCGCAATTTTGCGCGATTAGTTCTAGCCTTGCCTGGAACGAATCTACTGGGCGCGCAGCATCAGTGTGTCTTTACAAATGGATCCAAGCTGAGTCTATGATCATTGTGTCCCGATTCCTAGCGCGAGGTATCTTAAACATGAGTGTCGTCGGTGGATGGTGCTCCAAACATCGCGTCTTACCCGTCTGAATTGGCACGAGTAAGGTCAAGTAGATCAAGACAAAAACACATCAGGGATTTGCAGCCGGTCTAACACGTCTATAAAAGGGCATGGGGCGGCAGAACTACGCGAGTCCGAGGCACATTCCCGCTCAATGCCCTTATAGATTTCCTATACTCACTGTGGACTTTATCTCAGACAGAGATCTCCCTGTGAACTTCATGCACTGTATAGTCCGGATGCCGGTCCTAGTAGCGCATGGCACCCTTTCTGAACTGCCGAATAAGATTCAGTGTAAACATCTCACTGATTAGAAGGCCCTCCGTGAAAGCTGTACCATTTTCAACCCCCGAAAGAATTAATCTTTTCTTTGTGATATGTCTTTGCCTTTCGGATGCTCGGATATCAGAGGGTGTAGGGCTCAGGCATATATTAGACCAGAGTCTGCGCGAGGCAGTACCGCACATGTAATCATCGTGCAGTGCCGCCACCAGATCAAAACATAATCGATGATGATTTCCTGCTGATTTGTAGGTGACCATTACGCTTTCCCAGCCCTCGCGAGCGCTCCTTTCAGGTTCCCGCTCTATGTAGGCGTCTCTAATTAAACTACAGTAAACTGCACCCAATTCATTCCAGGCGCACATGTCGCAGCACACTCCTTGATCACCAACCACCATGTCCGTATCCATCATGAGCATCCTCGACCGCTCAAGTACGTCCGCAAGCGGCCACGGCCATGGCTCGACCACCCACGAAGAAGACGACGAAGCCTGTCCCGACTATGAAGTGGCTGTAAGACGGAGGTGAGTGCCTCGAGGCGGGTTCTTCCCAGGGTATCATCGGGCGGTGCATGCTAAAACAATCAATCCCATTCGACATTCGTAACGGAAGCAGCTCGAATACGAACGCTAGCACAGGTCATGGTGTACATTGGCAGGACTCGCCTGCACCTTTAAAGTCGGTTTCTAAATAATGTTTTCGAGAGGCACCCATGGCTGACCTCAGGATCATCACTGGCAGCATCATGCGACGCCCACCGAGGCCCTTGCCGAGGCAGATGGAAAGATACGTCTATACATATCGGTTACTGGCTGGGGCAGCACCATTGTCATTTATCATATCGTGCGTTTCGTCTGCGTCCCGAGGGAGAATCTATAATTATAACATCGCATGTTTTGCATATGCAGAGTCGAGCCGGAACATGGCAAACCCAAAATCGGCAGCTACGACTTCCGCCTCTCCCTGCGCACCAACGGCGTCGAACGAGGTCTAGGGGAGCCTGTCACCCGGAAGCTGAAGGTAGATCCGCGACAGCTGGAGTTTGTCGTATTGTGCGCGCCTTTCATCTGCTTCTCGACCTCATGTCTCTGTTCCGTCTGATCTAAGCGTCCGCTATTACAGCATCTTCCCCGGCAAATCGAGCCTCCCCACCGGCTGCCTCTGGTCTATGCGTGTCTGGCTCCGTGTGAATGGAGTCGACCACCGACTGTTTGGGGAGGACGACCTGTGGGTGAGCAGGGACCCGGATTTCAACTCGATAGGGGACGCGTCGTTCGCAAGGCTGAAGAGCGTGGAGGCGAAGGAGCAGGTGTACCATGCGTTTGTGGGGAAGGCGCTTGTGTCGTTTTTCATAAGGTAAGTTTTATGATTTGTGCATGTGGTTTGGGAAACGTTGACACGATTGGGTGGTAGATGGGAACGAGTGAGTGACGCGCTGTATAAATATTCGATGGAGTATGAAGCGAATGGTGTGGGCGGGACGCTGTTTGATGATTTCCGATTAAGGATCGAAGGCGATCCTCGGACGGTGACTTTCCTTGTGTAGTGCGTAGCCTCATTCCTTTCCCATCGACTTCTACTGACCCTTCTCTAACCTTCAGTTCCGTGCCAACAACATCCATGCCCGCCGGCGCCTCCCACCGCCTCCGCGTCTGGCTGCGCACCCTCGTTCCCCTCTCCACAGCTGACCCCTCCACCTCCTACGCTCTCCCCTTCAACGACTCTTACATCTACCAGCGCATATTCAAATGCGACAACTTCAAGATCGGCGCGCGGCTCGACTTCGAGTCCCTCGGGAACAAGATGATCATGGCCTTTGCGTCGAGTGTGCCGCAAACCGTCATCGTCCCTGCAACGCGGTCGCCAGATGGGGAGACGAGCCCGTCATCCCCGCGCTCGACGTATGCGGACTCGAAGACAGGGCCCTCTTATGACTTTTAAGTTATTACTCAGCGACAAACGCCTCGCTATGATGAAAATTATGAAATCCAGGATGCGATGTACGATATGTACGAGTATCAACACATTTTCTCCCCTCTCTTCATGGGCTATTATTATTGTACGGAGTAATCAAACATGTATATATTAACAACATCATTTAGTTCTCTGGTATTCTCTTTATGAAGCAGCACGATTAGTGCTGCTTCTGATACTTACATAGGAAAAACGCCTTTATGGCTTGTATATTAGTCTTGCATAGATACTAAAATATTTTCCTTTTCCTTGTGTTTCTTGCTTGTACTGCATCAAGACCGAATGCATGGTTTCATGTTTACAAGGATGGATATACAGTTTACAATTTGTTTCTCGTCTGCTTCGTTTACTTCTAGACGGCAACCTTCTTCCCAAGGAACTCGGTCCACTCCGGCTCTCCCCAGCTGCTCGAAATCTCGCTGGCGACGATCCCATCCCAGAGAACAGTGGGAGAGACGTGGATGCTGTTCTGCCTTGAGAACTTGACTGTAATTATGGTGCTGTATCAGTATGCTTCCTGTGTCATATCTGTTTCTAGACTTACTGGTGTATTTCAGGTCATCGGTAACAGCGGTACCTCCGTTTGGAGTGGACTTCAACTTGAGAAGTTCGCCAAACTCATCCACTGCGCTGGCGGGGATGACAGTTGAGGCAAGTTTGGTGAGATTTTCACGAATCTGGACGGGCGTGAGGTTGGACGTAGGGATGTCGAAGTATTCCCCTTGCTTATTAAAGAGCTAAAGAGAATGAATCAATAAGATTGATTCAAACTTCTGGATATAAACTCCATTACTTACCGCAAGACTGAAAGGCCAGAATTTCTCCGGGGATACACGGGCAACCTGGATATTATTTATTCAGAATCACGGCTGTGGACGGACAGAACGTCCAGAAATGCGACGAAGCTCACCGCGAGACCGGCTTCATGAACCAAGGTCGAAGAAGCGTGCCATGGCTGGACCTGAGGTCTGAAGATAAGCTTCACCTTCCCATCATACTTTCCACCAGGCCCGAGCAGAGGCTTGAGGACAGTATCGATCGCCTTAGACATCTTAGCGCTGAATTAAGACATTCATTCGTTTGATGCTCCATAGGTCAGAGGAAAGCGACAAACCTGAATGGGCAGACATAGTCGACTGAATTATTATCACAATGTATGAATATCTTACGCTCTCCAAGATGTGGATTTCGAACCACTTACGGAAGATATCCAGCGTGTGGGGAGCATCTGGGCGTCCAGCGATGATGAGTGGTCGAAGAGAGGGCTGCAAGGCCATTGTGAATGTGTGTAATGGAAAGCTGGTGGATTCGGGGTATTTATGATGCCTCAGACGATGGTGCAAGATGAGGTCAGTATGGTGGGCATAAGGTAGGCGCAGACCGGGATAGGAGGGATTTAAGAGGATTTAAATAGTCACTGGAGCGATAGACGCGTAGATATGATTATATCACGTGAGTAAGATGATATACGCTGATGGGGAATTGTTACTGTGATCGTCAACTCCCAAGGTACTGACTGAGGGCGACAGCTCATATAACTTGGATTTCCAACTTACCCAGGCTCCGCGCTGCTCTTTCACTTCCAAGATAATATTGTGACCACCGGAGCCACTTTGGCCAATTTCCAGGACTTCAAGCTTCAGCACGATTTTAAACACACGCGCGTCAGCATCATTAATACTCAAACTCTTGCAGAAGACCGTGTATACGACGTCCACGAGCTATCGTGCTTATGGACTTTTCAACGTACTTGACCAAACTAAATGACGCCTTGGTGGCGCAAAATGGACCTAATTTAGCATATCTATTGCGACCTACGAGTCCCCACGGGAAGGATCTAGTGAAGGAGTTTCGTAACCCTACGGTGTGTGTCGCTATAAAGTGGTTCAATGCTTCACAGATTGATTCATGGTTTTCCAGAGCGAATTCCTGTCTCGCTTTAGAGGCTGCATGCAAGCACCATGGGATGAAATTGCAATCCAATATGTGCTTACATGTACACATATCGCGAAAAAACGGCCGATAGAGGCCTTCAAGGAGCAAGAGCAGCTGCTAAAGTAAGTGACCTTCCACCCATTTCCCAGAATTCCTGAGATGACCTTTGTTCGTCCATAGCCTTTTCTTCCGATTCTTCAACGAAAACCGTGGCTGGACGCTACCTGCGCTGTTCTCGTTATTGAGAGATTTGCGAGATCTGGCATTCGACGTGAGCCATACATTGCTGTGTTGATCTTTTAAGTGGTACTCATCTTTTTCAGGGAGATAATTTTGCAAAATACAACAATGTCAAAAGCGAGTGTATGGAAGAATGTGCGCGGTTAATTGCAAAAGCCTTCGGCAATTGTATGATGGATCGGTGTGTGTTGCAAGAAGACGCTTATTGTTTAATGCTAATAAGCTTATATTTTAGAACTTCTCCGTATGAAGAATCTCGAAAATGGGGCGTTTACTACGTCGTGGGCTTGATATTAAAGTGTTATTTCCGGGCAAGCGGTTTTCTTCACCTCCATCCCGAACATTTGTCAACTAATGTTCCTAATACAGATCAAGCGAATATCACTCTCCAAGAACATCCTACGAGCGTTAGAAGCTAACGATATCCCACCACTTTCGGAATACCCTCGATCACATCAAGTACGCACCGCATTCTCTGCTGACTCTATCCTGAGACGGAGTAACTGACTACGAGAAAGGTTACATATCGGTATTATTTGGGCATGCTAAGTTTCTTGAATGAGGAGTTTGCCAAAGTAAGTTCGCCGTTTGGATACTTGGAAATCGTGCTGAGACTGATCTCCTGCAAGTCTGAACAGGAGCTAACTCTTGCTTTTTACCACTGCCATATTGGAGCTCACAGTAACCAAGAGTATGTCATTGATGTATATTTGTGCTTTGCTAATCAAAATTTTCATTCAGGCGCGTTCTTACTTACCTTATTCCCCTCCGAATTCTCAAAGGCCATCTCCCCTCGGTCGAACTACTGGAACGGTTCCCTGTTCTGCAAGAGCTGTATTCACCCTTCATCACGGCTATCCGTGTCGGAGATATAACTGCATACGATAAAGCTCTTGAAAAATGGGAAAAACGACTGCTCGAACTGAACCTTTGGCTTACACTAGAGAAAGCACGGGAGCTCTGCCTGCGTGGCCTATTCCGTCGAGCGTAAGCTGTCCATTCTCATTCAAACCCCGTATTCCATTCTAATCATTCCTTACGCGTTGTAGTTGGGTTGCAGGAGATAAAAGTGCTCGGATGCCAATATCGATGTTCCACTCTTCTCTCCGGATATCAGGTATCGACGTGTCTGCAGAGGAGGCAGAGTGCCTCGTCGCCAACATGATCTACAAAGGCTTTATAAAAGGCTATATCAGCCACGAAAAGCAAACAGTGGTCTTGTCCCAGACGAACGCATTCCCGCGACTGGCAGATCGGCCAACACCGTTTGCTTTCATGGGGTGAATTTATTCGTAGGTACTGCTGTGTACGTACGTAGTCCCGAACTTGGAGATCGTCGCTCCAAATCTGCACCTTCTTTGCATTTATCTTCTTTATTCAAGGGCATATTATTACAAGAGATATATTGTCAATGGGCATTGTTAATTATGTGGGACGCTGATTTTCACTCAAGCGAGTCACATTTCCGGAAAAATAATACCTGGCACCTACCATGACCTTGAAGGTCGCGCAGCGTGTCAGATAGCCGTGGATCTTTTGAAGATCGCTCCACCTGGGGTCGCACATGTTGAGTTTTTGGATGACCACTAGTTTTGAGTTGGATATACTGAAGCTTTCCTTCCTCATGATGACCCCACTTTCCTTCCTAACTTGAAGACTGCCACTTTGGGTCAAAAGATATAGTTTCGAACGTGTGATTCTACGGTATTTGAATCTAATACTTACCTTTAGAAGTTTGACGTCTAACGCTGGACACTACTGTACGGCGATTTCAGCCTTCCATAGATCCTCCGTAAATAATGTAATCATTCTGCCAAACTCGTACAATGGCCACGAACGTACGGTGTAAATTCAAAGGTGCCGGCTAATAATAGCATACAGCTGCACAGGCGGGGAAGTCGGAATTACGAAGGAGATCGCCGAGAAAACGCTGTGCGAATGAGCAAAGTAGATGCGTATAGGACATTCTGTAGGTCCAGCATACTCTCTGCAAGGAATTCACCGTTGACATAGAACATCACTCGGCTATTCGCAGGGAATCACACACAGTCATCCGAGTACATCTATCCTAACCTATATAGTCCCCTTCAAGTTCTCTCATCTTACACCTTCCGTCATCATCACCCGTCATGGCTAACTGGGGCGACGGCCCACCTCCTCTCGTAGATCCTTTCATCCCTCCGCCATCTAGTGCCCAGTACGACAACCAACCAGGTCTTTTCTCCGCGTTTCCTGGTGTATCCCAGAAGTAAGCATGCCGATCCATGATCGCCTGTTCATCTGCTCATTTACTTCCGCCTTTGCTTCCGTTTTGCTCTACCAGCCAGCAGCAGACAACCTGGGGCGTACCAAGCGGGACGCCCTACCATACCAGCGCTCCTGGGTGGCTGCAACCTCCGCCGAACAGCGCCCCCGGTTGGCTAGGAGCCAACGGCGGTACAGGCGGCTGGGGCGCCCCCGCCTTCGGCGGCGGCCAGTTGGGACAACAAGCCTTCCCCCCAACTCCCACAGGTACCTGGGGAGGAGCCACCCCCGCCGCCTCCTTTGGGCCTCTGACTCCTGGGCCCTCCCCGTACGCCCCGCCATCACCCTTCTTCAGTCCCGTGCAGGAGAGCGCCTTCGGGCAGCCTCTCACCTCTGCGTTCTTCGGTGGTGGTGGTGGTGGTGGTGGTGGTGGTGGTGTGGGCGGTGCTTGGGGGGCACCCCAGCTCCAGCACAGTATCAGTGCCCCAGGGGGCCTGAAGCGCTCGCGTTCGCACACCCCGAAGAAGCACCGCCCTTCGCGGCAGCGCTCGAATTCGTTCGGAGGCGGGGGAATGGGCGGAATGGGTGGGGGAATGGGCGGAATGGGCGGAATGGGTGGGGGAATGGGGATGGGCGGGTTTGGAATGGACGCGGCGTATCCGATGAACGGATATCAGTACCCAGCGTACGCTCAGGGAGACACGTATGACGAGCGCAATCTGGCACGGAGGCCGAGGGACTGGCGCGAGGACTACGAGCCGCACCAAGGGCTCATATCATACCTGCCGCGCGTAGGCAGGAGCCGCTCCGATGTGACAGGTATGATGTCCTAGTATTTATCACTTGATACCTTTTCTAACCTGCTTGCGCGCGCACAGAAACGAACGACCCCGAGCGGCGTCAGCTACACCCACTCCTTCACTACGCCTCCACCTCCCCGCCCATCTACATTGACCTGCGCGACAACCCCGCGCACCCGCACACCGTCGAGTTCCCCAACATCAGACGCGACCCGAACGAGATCGACTTTGCCCAACTTGCGACGCAGCCCGCCGCGCCGTCCCTGCGCCTCCTGCACCCGCGCCTCCCGTGGTACATCGATGTGTACGCAACACACGCGAACGGTGTGACGGTGTTCGATGTGCTGACGCAGGTGCACCACCAGCTGATGGTCCCGATTAGTGCGCGACATTATTGGAACGAGGAGCTGAATGACTCGGACCGCGCGGCGCTGGGAAGGGCGTTCCAGGAGCGGTGTCAGGGACGGACGGAGGAGATTGCGAGGGGGGTGAGGCAGGTCGACTTTTTGGGGAGTAAGGTCATTTTTGAGGGGTTGGTGAGGGCGAGAGGGGGCATGTGGGAGATGAAGACGAGAAGGGTGATGTGAGTTGAGTGGTGTTGAGAGAAAACCCATTTTGCAAATGCTTTCGCATTTGCAGTCACAAGTCATTTTTTTTATTCTGTAAGTGTTCTCTTGTCTATCTTTTTATGGTGCTCACCCCTTCATCATCTCAGATACTCATGTTGGAACGTTGTCTCATCCTTATCTATCCACTACCAACTTATCATGACATCCATCTCACCCGGCTTTTACTCTCCTGCACTCAAGTCGTGTTAAATTTCCACTTTGGAATGTATGATATCTCGTGTATCATATACTATATGTTATTATATGTACTGTATACCCCTGGGGCGTTTCTTACTGTGTATCTAGTCCCAGTCCCATGTACTATAGCGATAGACAACTTGAACTCGGACCATTCTTGCACGACGAATAAGTGTAACTAGAGAAAAGAGCGACGTTGCTAGCACGCGGCATTTTGCTTTTATACTGACCAAGTAAACTAAGATAAAACATGAATTCGAATAACGACAAGCTTAAAGTCAAAGAAGCAAAGGTCCATGGTCCATTTTACGTACAACAGCTGCCGCCTTTTGTTTAAGCATTGGCAGGAGGGACAGGCTCGGGCACAGGCTCACCCGCCGGAGGGTTGCTGGGCACTCGGTACGTCGCGATCTGCTCATGCATCCGTACCGACTGTCCGGGCGTGAACTCCGTCATGCAAGAGTCATCGGAGTAGTCCATGAAGTTATCTGTGTAAGGAGGAATAAGGATTCATTAGCAGCGCGTTTTTACATAGAACCAAGAAAGGAGAAATTCACTCACGAATAGGATCAACCCCGCCTCCGATGCATGTGTCTCTCCCGATGGGGCAGCCAAATGCCGGACTCTGCTCGGCCGGAGTGTCGTCGACCATATCGCCGCTCCCAGAGCAGCCGCCTTGGAAGGGGTGGTACAGCCCGACCCAGTGTCCGGCTTCATGTGTTAAGGTCTAGGGAACAAAATCGGGACATTAGTAGGCGGTTGGAGGAGAACGGAGATACGTGAAATAGGCGATAAAAAGATGAGTTCAGAAATTAAATGGTATTTAGAGAGCAGGAAGAAATAAGAGAAAGATGGATTGGGGAAATAGGAGAGAACGCACCTGTCCTAGGTCATAAGGTGCCGCCGACCCGCCTGGCACAGAAGAGAACAGGATAACGACCCCGTCGTCCATTCGATTATTGGCATAGTCGACGGGGAAGGTCGAGTACCCAAGGAGGCCTTCCCCTGCGCCTTGCGTGAAGCTATCGGCGACGAACAAATAAGTAACTAAGGAACAAATTCTCAAGTATACAGTAAACAAGACCATACCCAACGGTATAGACATTCAGGTCCATCGGCCCTCCCATGCGCAGCGCCTGCTTCATCTCGCTCTGCAGATTGGCACCGGGGCTCGCACGATTGAACCACGTCGCATTGGTCGTGCGTGTCGTGCCAGCGAGGATCCATGTGATATTAGCAGGGGCATACGCCACGTTCATGACCGCCACCTGGTCCGCGAGCTGGGAGTCTCTGTTTGAGGCGGAACGGGCACCCATCAGCGGACTGCGGAGGACGTAAATTATAGCACGCACGGAACGTTACCACTCTCGAGCGTATCGTTCTGGCTAATGACGTGAAAGAAGACGTTGATCGCCATTGGCTCGTCTTCGTCTTTGAGCTGTGCGGCGAGACGGACTTTGTTGGTGCGAAAATGCTCCTCGGCTTCAGCAATCCTCTCATCGCTGATGGTGGTGCCGCAAACACGGCTCCTATCGCAAAAATAAAGTTGTTGAGTTCTCCGGATAGAGGATTAGAGGTGGAGACAGAGGACGATGCACCTCTGGACGGTGGCATTGGCGTGCGCGGCACAAGGAATAGAGAGGACGGTAGAGGCACCTAGCAAGAGGCTAAGTGCGACTGAACTGAGCATGCTGAGCTACTGGTTGAGCGATTTCACGAGAAAGTGGTTGAAGGGATAGCACAGTGGGTACCGATAGAGATGTACAAGAAGACGGCGTAGCCACTTTCACCTCTCTGGCTCTTATACGCTGGCTTCGCATACTTGCGGAAGAAAGAAGGGCGACTGTTTCTCGAATGCATACGTAGTGCGGTCCAGAGTTCAGAGATAACGATCCTCATGGTGTGAATATCGTCCGATTTCTTTGCCGGCATGTTGGTACCAACGGAGAGCGTAGGGTAAACGTGTCGCGGGCTCTCTCAGAATTGATGCCGCAGGACATGAGAGCGAAGACGGAGCCGTATCCGTGAGGATATCCTCGAGGACTGTGTGCTGAGTTTCCCGTTATGCTCAGCACAGAGCATAATGGCGGATCTCATCATGCTTCTTCGTTCAGAATCTGCCAATAGCTGGCCTCGCTGCACCGTCAGTCATTCTTATTCGAAGGTTCTAGCAGATATCGTGTCTGTAATCGGTATTGCGCTTTGTTCTTTGCATTGTCCATTGGCGGAGTTGTTCTTGAAGCAATGATAGAGCAGGACCTCCGAGGCGGAATTGGCTTCCATTCATATCCAAGAGTCCAGAGTGCATTTCATGCTGATATCGTGCATTTTTTCAGGCTTTGAAGATAAGTATCAATGATGAATCAGTTAGGCCAGTGGCCAGTGGATGGAGGAAGGTAAATTCGAAATGTGGTACGCAGACAAGATGCAATCTCCTGATTCCAGGAGTGTGATTGATGATGTCAAAGGCTGGTGAATCGGGCCGGTAGCCGTACACGCCGATTCGTGAGTGCCTCGTCGGAGGGCATTCGTTACTTAGGACCATGACCATCGGCGTAGCAGTCGTCACAGGTTCGTGTCTCCAGTATTCCAACTCGATATCCCAATCAACGCCTGATAGTCAGCGACACGGCTTCCCAGAATGCCAGTGCGGACCGATCAGGACCTACGATCAGAGAGATCCTCCAGTCAACCCCAGGTTTCTCGTGCGAGCCGCTGAACTGCAGAATCGTCCCAGATGACAAGGATAAAATCACCCAAGCTGTGGGCTCGTTTACGTTTAAAGAAGGTATCGATTTAGTGATTACCACTGGTGGTACAGGGTTTGGCCAGAGGGATGTCACTCCCGAGGTGAGAATGGCGACCAGCCGTTCTCTCGACGCATTCGCAGTCTCATAATTATGAATTATAGGCCGTATCAAGGCTGCTAGAGCGACAGGCTCCAGGATTAGTGCACCTGCTGCTCTCGTCGTCTATCAAGCATACTCCGCTTGCAGCTCTCTCGCGGCCCGTAGCAGGAGTTAGCAACGACACCCTGGTAGTTACTCTTCCAGGGAGCGTCAAAGCAGTCAAGGAAAATATGGAAGCTCTGATATCTGGCGGCGTTATTCAACATGCAGTCGAACTGACTAGAGGGGGTACAGGAAAGGAAGTTCATGCTGCCCTCGCTGGCTCGTCCCCGAAGGAATCCGCACAAGCCTCTACAGGCGGTCATGGCCATCACCACCACCACCATCATCATGACCATCATGCTCCTAAGCCGAGGTCGACGTTATCGCATGATCCCTCGGCGCCAGGTATGTTTCATTTTGGGTGGTAAATGGGACTAATGTGTGGATCTCCTGCACAGCGTCTGCGCGTCATAGGCAGTCGCCCTATCCTCTGATTTCGCTGGAGAAGGCTCTCGACCTGATCCAAAACAAAGTCTCGTCTCTCACGACCCAAACTGTGCCGGTACGTCGTCAAAATGGGTAGTGTTAAGCTCGCCGTGCAAAGCCCACATCACAGGTAACTCATGCATTGCGAGGTTACGTCCTTGCAGAAGATGTCCATGCCCCCCAAGACGCACCCCCCACAGCAACGACCAGCGTAGATGGATACGCATTGCGTTGTAAGTACCACTTCTCTCCTTCACCTATGAGTCGAAAGTTGAGTGTCTCTCCTCTTCCCAGCCACCGATCCGCCAGGGACATACAAAGTCGTCACCTCCCAAACGCTCTCGATCAGTACACCCCTTCCTGAAGGCACTATCTACCGCATTAACACCGGCGGTCCCCTCCCAACCGGTGCAGATACAGTCATCATGGTAGAAGACACGCGCCTAGTGTCCACCTTCGAGGAGAATGGAGAAGAAAAAGAGGTGGAGACGCTCGCTCAGATCCCTACCGGGGAGAATGTCAGAGCACCAGGCTCAGATGTGCGAAAAGGTGCGCTGGTGCTGCAGAAAGGGGAGAGACTGCTGAGCGGTGGCGGGGAAGTGGGGACATTGGCGTTTGTCGGGAGGAAAAATGTAGGTTTTTAATCTTGTCAGATTGTCGGAGGCTCTAAAGGCATTGTTTACAAGGTGGAAGTGTACAAAAAGCCGGTGATTGCTATCCTGAGCACAGGGAACGAGATCGTTGATCTGCATGCTTCTTCATCAACACCCAGCGACAGTTGGGGCGGGATATTCGATACAAACCGGCCCTCGCTCCAAGCCGCACTCGAAGGGATGGGGTACGAGGTATTAGACCTTGGCATTGTGCCAGACGAGTTGCGTTCCCTTCCATGTCCCTGTCATATATCCACTCCTGACACTCCAACAACAACCACAGCATCGAAGCCCACGTAGCCGCCATCCGCCGTGGCCTCAAAGAGGCCGACATCCTCCTCACAACAGGAGGCACGTCTATGGGCCCCACTGATCTGCTCAAGCCCGTCATTGAGCGCCATTTTAGCGGCACGATACACTTTGGCAGGGTCACAGTCAAACCGGGAAAGCCGACGACATTCGCGACTATTCCAGTTGAGGGGGGCGGCACGAAGCCCGTATTCGCACTCCCGGGCAATCCTGCGTCAGCGCTTGTGACATTCTATATCTTCGTCGTGCCAGCTCTGAGAATGCTGGGTGGGTGGCCCGTAGGGATGTGCCAGTTGCCCAGAATCAAAGTGGAGGTCTGAATTTTGCTTCATTTATATCTCATTCCGCACAGAAAGCTCATCTCTGAATGCTAGCTCCAAAACACCATGCCGCTCGACCCTCGAACGGAATTCCACCGCGTTATTATCCGCGCTGGACATGATGGGCTGAAGGCATTTAGTACGGGTGGTCAGCGATCCAGCCGGGTAGCAAGTCTGAGCGGCGCGAACGGACTCGTTGTGCTGCCGCCCAAAACGGCCGAGTCCCCTGCTAGGTTAGAGGTGGGCACGATAGTGGATGCGGTTGTTATTGGAGAGATACAGATGCTGTAGGATACATGAGTGCAGGGTATAAATGGTTTTTGAAATTGTACAATTACGGAAGGAAAACCAAAGTCATTGATAGCACTCAGATAATTTCACCGATTTAATGCTTTTAATTCCTGAGTAAATTCTCAGAAACAAGGTGCTTCAAGTTGAATCATATTGAGCACTCACCAATGCTTTAACCTCCTCTTCAAGTGCCCGCACCTCTTCTTCGAGGCGCTCCCGTTGCTTCGTGAGCATTTGAGCTCGACGTGCTTCCATCTTTTGCGCAGCTGCATTGCCACCTGTTGGTTTTGTCGGTCGCGATTGAACGTTTTCCAGCTTGAAAAAAGATCCTATCAGCAACACATAACACCGTCGGAGAGGTCCATATTCTTACTTTCGCCTTTAATTTGTTCTCATTCTTCGATAGAGCAGATAAGCCTTGTTCTGCGCGCTCTATCAATTCGTTTATAGAGGGTTCGATCTCATCCGCAAGATCGGCCTTGTATCGCCTTACTGTCCCTTCATTGACTAACAGGAACACCTGTGTATAATACATAAAAGGCGTATATTTGATTTGCAGATAAGTAACATACTCGTTCACTTGATAGCACCTTCGTCATACGAGGAAGATCCTGAGTCCCATTTCGTATTAGCATCTGCGCCTCGAATGTCTAAGCTATCGTCAGCGGGGCATCATTATGTGTGATATCAATTTGCGCACCTCTTCGCAGCAGTCTTCCATTGCTGCAACGCATTCCTCCAGATTCGGAGGGCAGATGGCTTGGATATCCCCTCGGTAAAGCTCAGGCCCGCCTGCGAAGACAGATTCGCGTGCCTTCAAGTTGGCGCGAGACAACCGAGACATAGGGTATCTCTTCTATTAAATTAGAAGTTTGAAGGTGTTGGGATGAGCTGTAGAGAACGTAGCAGTGAGAACTTGGAAGATAGCAGGTCGATAACAGGTAAAGAACCAACACGTGTTTGCACGCGACGCGTCCTTTGTCACTATTTAATGTGTAAGGTCCTAACAAGCATGTCACAATATAAAGTATGCCTCGACACTTCGAAAATCCGGCCCCACCAACTTTCCATTGCTTACTCCTCCTTTTGAGAAGAGAGCCCCCATTCAATGTTCCTCTTACAAAAATAGCTCAAATTTGTTTGCCTTTACAAATGGAAACTTCTCTAGTTTTGATAATTTCGACCTTCCGCATCAACACAGACGGTACACCCCGAATTCCAGAAGCGCTTCCAAAGGTTTCCAATTCATTACATCTTGTCTTGACATGTCGGTCAATTATCCCTTTCAACATCGTGTCGAACAGGTGCTAGCAGATGGTATCCTGACATGTTCACATGGCAACATTCCTATTTGCATAACAATAAAGGCTTGGCGAAGTTCTCAAATGTATGCAGATCCCAGGGTGTACTCAGTCAGTTGACTCTCATCCCCACGAGCACAGCCAAAGTAACAGTCTTGGTGAGCACTTACTTGCATTTTTGCATTAGCTAAGTATTGGCGAAAAATCTTGCGGCATTTTCTGGATATGCTTTGGCACATATATATCTCGTAAAGTTTGACTATAATTCCTCTACAGACATCCACATTGATAACTTTTGCTTGTACAGTATCCTAATCCTGTTAATGCCATGCATATAATCTCCCTCGAAATCAAAGCCTTTACCTGAGTTCTACTGAAGAAGTCACTCAATTTGTCTTCTGCTAGGTAACTTGATGGTGACCTGTTGCTTCAGATGGGTCCGCATTCCATGTCAGCTGGAGTTCAGTGTCTCTTGGAAACCAGGTGAAGATTGACAGGAATTAGAACCTGCTTTATCTAGCTATGGTGGTTGATTAATCGATCTCCGCATGACTAGACAAAGCCCCTTGGATTCGTATTGACTGGATATCATTACAATCGTTGCCACACCACGTTATACCATCGCTATACAGGTATGCCGAATGTGTATTTTCTACTGGATTAAGTAATACCAATGGCAGGTCATTAGCGCTTGTGGAGAGTTCAGGAAGGCGTTCTGTGATGAACAGTGGTTGCAGATCCCATCATCCTGGGGAATATTATAAGTCACGATTGAAGACTTCACCCCCGCGTCGCAATGTATTGTTTTACTTTACTTATAGCCATTCTGGCTGTTCTCAGCTCTTCTGTAATAAGAGCAGAAAATTTCCTAGGACCAACTATCAACCGAGCTATAAAGGCCCAAGGCGACGTTGGCACCAGCAGGACTATTCGCGGACTCCTTGCGCTGCGTCAGCAATGCGTGGATATTGGTTATGGGCCGTGCCCAAATACTGATATATGCTGCCCTGTAGGCGGTCAATGCTGTTCACAGGGTTAGTTTTATTCTTCACAACATGACAATAGCTTTAAAATTTTAATTGGCCAGGATATTGCTGTGGAGCCGGTGAATTTTGCCTGGGTGGTGGACGCAAGTATTTTTTAAGTCTTACTCTCTAAAGCTCTCTAACGGAACGTCCAGACTGTTGCGATGATACCCAGCGCAGCTGTGCAGGAATAGGTTGCTGCAATCCTGGAGAAAGCTGTTGTTCCGGTACGCATTCTTTATCTTTTGCTATGAGAGATTTCGATCCTCGAAAACAATAGATGGTGGTTGTTGCGGAATTGGGTAAGAATGCAAGCATTTTCAATGATGGTGTTTGTCAACTAATACATTCCGACAGAGAATATTGCGTCAAAGCAGCGAACGGGCAAATTGGATGTTGTCCGAATGGTGAAACCTGTGTAGGAAACGCTCCGCCTCCTACGACAATCGGGAAATCTCCTCCGACCACGACACAACCTCAAACAACTCCATCACCGACTACAGCAAAGACGACCCAGGCTCCTCCACCGGTGACCACAGCAACAACGCAAACTTTACCTGGTGGTATGTCTTGAGACTGACTCGTCCGCAAGTTCCTCGTAATTCGCGAATACTCATATTTAAATATAGACACTTTCAGTACTGTATCTACAAGGGCTTCTATTCCAAGCTCCAGTTTACTACCGCCTCCCGCTCGAGGTTCCAAAGATGTTATCATCTCCGCCAACGACCCCCAGATCTCCTGGCAAGGAGATTCTTGGGTCGTAGGCGTTTCATCCTGTAATTCTACGATTAATTCGAAGAAAACATCGACTTCTGGCCATTCACTGACATATACTGTCACTACTGGTATGATTCATCTACGATGCGGCTGAGATCTTTCTGACAATCTGCTGTAGGGTCTTACATCTACATGAACTTGGCAGTTTACAACGCCTATTATGGAGTATATGTCAATGGAATTTTGACTCTATACGGCCCAACGGATAGAGAAAGCAACAATTGTACCTATGGCTGGTATACCCCGATGACTACTGGTATTTCTTACAACATCACCGTCTATATTTACGGCGTAACATTGATTCCTCGTCAATCAACTGGAGATTCAGCATGGTCCTTTGAATTTAGCAACTTTGTGTGAGAATTTAGATGTTCCAAGCTCGGACTGTGTACTTGCTGATGTTTTATCTGTCTACAGTGTTAATGAGCTCGATGCAACCAGCTCTTCAGCATCGTCTTCTCTGACTACATCCCATGCCATATCCCCCACTTTCGCGGGCACTACCAACTCGGCGAGGGGCATATACCCTCAGAGTGCTCATACGAAGACAGTATTATTCATGGTTAGCTTATGTCTTATATGGGTATGTTGGCAGTGAATACCATCTAAGTTGCTCGGTTGCTTGAGTCACTCGGTTCTGTATATTCATCCGGGTTTTCTTCTTCGATTATACTATTGAAGTGTTGAAGCTGGAGCTTGAAGCTTAAATTGATGTCTTGAAATCTTAAGATTTCAAGTCTGAACATAGATATGAAACGTTGCAGTGTACATGCGATGATGCTCCCTTATTCATTTGATCGTGTTACCAGTCATCGGTCGCCGCGACGAAGAGTTCAATTTACATATTCAAATTCGAAGCACAGTTGGGCTAAGCCTCAATCTGCCTCAATTTCTGCCTGGGAAGAATTCCAGGCCCGACACTGGATTCAGAGAGCCTGGAGGGTGAAATGCGCGCGTATTTCTTGCAAATGGTGCAATATCATGTATTTTTAAGCGTGCTTGGCTACAACTCGCCGTGATTCATGGGCAGTCATGAACTCGGACGTCCAGGACTACGGCTCGTGCGCCAGTGCCAGGGTAATTCAGTCAGATTAGCGACATGGCACCATCACGCACGCGCTTCGGTGGTCACAGGGAAACAAACAAAACACAATGCGTGCTTGCTCAAATGTTTCAAGCTGTTCGGTGCACATGATATGTTTACCCCAATGACGATGCCCGTGACGTCCAACTGACTTTAGAGATCACTTGGAAGATAGCAGGTCAATAACGGTGAAGAATCAACACATGTTTGCACGCGACGCGTCCTTTGTCACTATTTACTGTGTAGGGCCTCTGACAAGCATGTCACAATACGAAGTATGCCTCAACACTTCGAAAATCCAGCCACACCAACTTTCCATCGCTCACTCCTCCTGTTGAGAAGGGAGCCTCTTCTCAATGTCCTTCCAACAAAGATAGCTCAAATTTGTGTGCCTTTACAAATGGAAACTTCCCTAGTTTTGATACTTTCGACCTTCCACATCAACACAGACGGTACACCCCGAATTCCGGGAGCGCTTCCAAAGGTTTCCAATTCATTACGTCTTGTCTTGACAGGTCGGTCAGATGGTATCCTGACATGTTCACATGGTAACATTCCCACTTGCATAAGAATGAAGGCTTGGCGAAGTTTCCGAATGTATGCAGATCTCAGGGTGTACTCAGTCAATTGACGCTCATCCCCACGAGCACAGCCAAAGCAATAGTCTTGGTGAGCACTTACTTGCCTTTTGGTATTGGCTAAGTATTGGTGAAAGATATTGTGGCATTTTCTGGATATGCTTTGGCACATATATATCTCGTAAAGTTCGACTATAATTCCTCTTCAGATGTCCACATTGATAACTTTTGCTTGTACAGTATCCTAGTCCTGTTAATCGATGCCATGTCTATAATCTCCCTCAAAATCTAAGGCTTTACCTGAGTTCTACTGAAGAAGTCACTCAATTTGTCTTCTGCTAGGTAACTTGATGATGACCTGTTGCTTCAGATGGGTCCGCATTCCAAGTCAGCTGGAGTTCAGCGTCTCTTGAAAACCAGGTGAAGATTGACAGGAATCAGAACCTGCATTATCTAGCTATGGTGATTGATTAATCGATCTCCGCATGACTGGACAAAGCTTCCTGGATTCGTATCGACTGGATATAATCACAATTGTTGCCACACCACGTTATACCATCGCTACACAGGTATGCCGAATGTATGTTTTCTACTGGATTAAGTAATACTAATGGCAGGTCATCAGCGCTTGTGGAGATAATGAGTTCAGGAAGGCGTTCGTGTGGGGAGCAGTGGTTGCAGATCCCAATCATCCTGGGGAATATTATAAGTTACGATGGAAGACTTTACCCCCACGTCGCAATGTATCGCTTTACTCTGCTTATAGCCGTTCTGGCTGTTCTCGGCTCTTCTGTTACAAGAGCAGAAACTTTCCTAGGACCAACTATCAACCGAGCTATAAAGGCCCAAGGCGACATTGGCACCGGCAGGACTATTCGCGGACTCCTTGCGCTGCGTCAGCAATGCGTGGATATTGGTTATGGGCCGTGCCCAAATATTAATAAATGCTGCCCTGTAGGCGGTCAATGCTGTTCACAGGGTTAGTTTTCTTCTTCACAACATGAAAATAGCTTTGAATTTTAATTGGCTAGGATATTGCTGTGGAGCCGGTGAATTTTGCCTGGGTGGTGGATGCAAGTATTTTTTTTAGTCATACTCTCTAAGGCTCTCTAACGGAACATCCAGACTGTTGCGATGATACCCAGCGCAGCTGTGCAGGAATAGGTTGCTGCAATCCTGGAGAAAGCTGTTGTTCCGGTACGCATTCTTTATCTTTTGCTATGAGAGATTTCGATCCTCGAAAACAATAGATGGTGGTTGTTGCGGAATTGGGTAAGAATGCAAGCATTTTCAATGATGGTGTTTGTCAACTAAATACATTCCGACAGAGAATATTGCGTCAAAGCAGCGAACGGGCAAATTGGATGTTGTCCGAATGGTGAAACCTGTGTAGGAAACGCTCCACCTCCTACGACAATTGGGGAATCTCCTCCGACTACGACACAACCTCAAACAACTCCATCACCGACTACAGCAAAGACGACCCAGGCTCCTCCACCGGTGACCACAGCAACAACGCAAACTTTACCTGGTGGTACGTCTAGAGACTGACTCGTCCACGAGTTCCCGTAATTCGCGAATAGTCATATTTAAATGCAGATACTTTCAGTACTGTATCTACAAGGGCTTCTATTCCAAGCTCCAGTTTACTACCGCCTCCCGCTCGAGGTTCCAAAGATGTTATCATCTCCGCCAACGACCCCCAGATCTCCTGGCAAGGAACTTCTTGGGTCGTAGGCGTTTCATCCTGTAATTCTACGATCAAATCGAAGAAAACATCAACCTCCGGCCATTCACTGACATATATTGTCACTACTGGTATGATTCATCTACGATGCGGCTGAGATCTTTCTGACAATCTGCTGTAGGGTCTTACATCTACATGAACTTGGCAGTTTACAACGCCTATTATGGAGTATATGTCAATGGACTTTTGACTCTATACGGCCCAACGGATAGAGAAAGTAGCAACTGTACCTATGGCTGGTATACCCCGATGACTACTGGTATTTCTTACAACATCACCGTCTATATTTACGGCGTAACATTGATTCCTCGTCAATCAACTGGAGATTCAGCATGGTCCTTTGAATTTAGCAACTTTGTGTGAGAATTTAGATGTTCCAAGCTCGGACTGTGTACTTGCTGATGTTTTATCTGTCTACAGTGTTAATGAGCTCGATGCAACCAGCTCTTCAGCATTGTCTTCTTCTCTCACTGCATCCCATACCGCGTCCCCCACTTTCGCAGGCACTACCAACTCGGTAAGGGGTAAATATCCTCAGAGTGCTCATACGAAGACGGTATTATTCATGGTTAGCTTATGTCTTATATGGGTATGTTGGCAGTGAATACCATCTAAGTTGCTCGGTTGCTTGAGTCACTCGGTTCTGTATATTCATCCGGGTTTTCTTCTTCGATTATACTATTGAAGTGTTGAAGCTGGAGCTTGAAGCTTAACTTGATGTCTTGAGATCTTAAGATTTCAGGTCTGACCACATGTATGAAACGTTGCAGTGTACATGCGATGATGCTCCCTTATTCATTTGATCATGTTACCGGTCACCAGTCGCCGCGACGAAGAGTTCAATTTACATATTCAAATTCGAAGCACAGTTGGGCTAAGCCTCAATCTGCCTCAATTTCTGCCTGGGAAGAATTCCAGGCCTGATACTGGATTCAGAGAGCTTGGAGGGTGAAATGCGCGCGTATTTCTCGCAAATGGTGCAATATCATGTATTTTTAAGCGTGCTTGGCTGCAACTCGCCGTGATTCATGGGCAGTCATGGGCTCGGACGTCCAGGGCGATGGCTCGTGCGCCAGTGCCAGGGTGATTTCAGTCAGATGAGCGACATGGCACCATCACGCATGCGCTTGGGAAGTCGCAGCGAAACAGATAAAACACAATGCGTGCTTGTTCAAACGTTTCAAGCTGGTCGGTGCACATAATATGTTTACCCCAATGACGATGCCCGTGACGTCCAACCGACCTCAGAGATCGTGAACCTCGGCGACCCAGGAGTAATAATGGACCCTCGTTTGCTCCAGGAGCTTCAAATTTCAACCCGTCCGGCCTGCTCTCCTCGGATCCAACTCGGACCTCTTATGTTTACTTCTCCTTGACCTCTTGGCGAAATATGATCGAGTTACCTCAAAAATTGCGAATACATCATGCTCCAGTAGTACCGGCCGGGTCTTCTCCCTTAGGGTCTCCTATGAAACTTCTAACCCCACACTACTCTGAGTCTTTTATATGCCCCAAAATCAATCTGTGCCACACATAGCGCTAGCTGTCCCATAATTTTCTGGGTTCTAGTGAACAGAGCGTACTGTAAGCTACCTCCGATTCATTAAGGTCTTCTCGCACTCACCAGCTCTTTCTACTTTCCAGTGATCAACAATGTCATTTGAGGCTTCCGTCGACCACCTCCTTTCTACCAACTGTGCTCCTTCCCCTGATGAAGTCGCTATCATCAAGCAGTTTTCAAGCGAACTCGACAACAAGCTCGTGTACCTCGACCTCGAAATCTCTCGAGTTCATGCCATGCTCGACCGTCTGGACAGCGCCCGTCGTACGATTATCCAAAAAAAGGCTGCCCACGCATCGATTCTTTCTATTGCCCGACACATACCTCTAGAGATTTGGGGTGAAATTCTTTATTTCGCGCTGCCGTCTACAGCGAGCAAGGAAGGGAGGATTGCCCTACAGACCTATGCCAGCGTATGTTGCAGCTGGCGGCGCGCTGCATATTGCACTCCGAAGCTTTGGGTTACGTTGGAAGCTGGCGTACATGCGTCTCTTCCTCTGCAGGAATTCGAACTTGACATTGTAAATTGGTTTAAACGTTCTGGAACCCTCCCCATATCATTTACCCTCAACACATTGCTGATAGGCGCCGAAGATGCATTGCAAATAGTCAAAGCTATCCCCAGCAAAGATCGATGGTGGAATTTCTCGTTTAATGCAAACGACCAAAGGTCGTTTCTTCCTATGTTTACTTCCTCCAGTGAGTGTGGCTGGGATATGTTGGAAGAGTTACGGCTGTCCGCCTCGAGCATTATTGAAGCTGCTCCATCCCTCCAAAACGATCCAATCGACCTCCTCCGAGCTTCTCACTTGCGCAAACTCGGCCTCTCCTTCAATCAAAGACTGCATATTGGCGTCCTTCGCGTGCCTTGGACGCAATTAACGTACCTCTCCTTAATATCCGAGACAATATCGCACGAGCACCTAGCCATCTTACAAGAATGCACCAACCTGGAGGAGTGCGAACTGGGATTGAGAGCGGACGAGGCAACTGTGCCCTTCCCGATGGGTACTGAAGTTGTTAAGATGCCCAAGCTACGGCGCCTCGGAATTTGGACCACCAACAACCTTGCTCTTTTCCTCTCCCACCTCCAGACACCTGTCCTGCAGGATCTTCTGATCGACGTCAAAATCCCCTACGCAGGTACTGACTTCGAGGCCACGATTATGGAATTCGTCCACAGGTCCGAATGCCGCATTAGGAAGCTCAACCTCCGCGAGCCTCCCCTGCACGACGGCGCATTGTTCAGCTTCCTCATCCGGTTCGACTTTCTCGTCGAACTCCGCCTCAAGCATGTGGAGATGAACGGCTCACTGTTCAAACATCTCCGGCGGTCCGTGTGCATTCCGGATTTGCAAGTCGTGGAAGTCGAGGTTGGGGAGGATTTCTCCCGGACTTCCTTCATCCATTTCTTGCAATCGCGTTATTGGTGTGATAAGCCCTCGCGGCCCACTGTTAGATCGGCCTCTCGGAGTCGCATTTCCCGCATTCGGCGCGCCTCTCTGGCTTACGACGAAGAACAGGTCGACCTTCCGTCGAAAGCTGCCGAGGAACTTCGTAATGAAGGACTTGTTGTGGATTTCCAACAGTTCTAGTTTCATCACTATCATACAACGCGCTGCATTCTGCATTATCATCGGACATTAACTAGCATGGGACTCTTTATTACTTGTACTTAACATATGTAAAACAGTTCATCCGGAAAATGTTTCTTTTGTCATTCTACCGCATAAACCATCCAACAGCGTACTCCTTTCGTTACAATACTCACTAGGGTCACGTATAAAATAATTTCATTCGGAAAAAAGTTTCATTCAGCATTGCATCATACAACTATCTACCGAGATCAACACCTAGCAGGAAGGATAGGGGGATTCACACCAGTAGGAATGCTCAAACTGCCATTATACGCCGTGCACCTCTGCAACTCTGGGCTCCCCCACGTCGCAATGATCTTCGGCAACACCGTCCTTCCATTCACCACCAGCCTCGTATTGGGAATCGGCAGCGGCGCCAGCATCCCTGGGTCGGTATTAAACACACCTGCGTACGAGATGTTCAAGAATGTCTGCGCCAGGGACGGGCTTTTCAGCGACCGCAGCTCATCATGTGTCTCCTTTGCGACCATCGCGAACACATTAGCGCCGACATCGTACCGGCCGAGGGTGTGCAAGCCCCAGTTGGCCTCGATAGTAGAGATCTCTGAGTAGTGAGTATAGAACCAGCTGTCAGTGGTGCCGATCAGATTCTTGGGGACGGCGGAGCCGAGGAGGATAGAGCGAACGCGGTTTTGTGACGCATCGTTGCCGGTTTCGTCGAAGGCTGGACAATGGTCTCAGCATGCGAAGGATGGGGGTAGAGAAACCCGGAACTCACTGATTAGGACGAGGGTCCTAACGCCGTTGAAGTTCTCATTTTTGAGTAAGGGCTCAACGAAGCCCCTTGTAAACGTTCCGGCGAATGTAACATTAGTGTCGTGCCCGTCATTGGCTGGTAAAAGCATTTCAGAAAATCTCTTACACTATACGCTGTCAATGCAAATACTCACTAATGTTGGGCGTAATGAACATCCACTGCGGAAGCTTGTTCTGTGCCAAATCCTCAAAGAACAACGTGAAGTTTTTGATATTCGAACTGCGTCTCGTGCTGTTCGCTACTGAATCGAATACGATCAATGGGCTAAACTTGGGCATCAGCACATTCCAGACCATTCAGTGTAACGACACCGAACTTACTTATGTTTCCGTACATAATCCGTCGCCCCCGTCACGGGGTTATTAAACTGGAACCCTGCAAACCCAGTGGATGGCATGTCCTCCTGGTACTCACCCCAACTGATCCCCTTCTCCTCCAGTAGATCAACGATCGATGATATGTTCGCGGGGATGTGGTTTAGGTTGTCGTTATTCATCCCAAAGTACTCGCCTCCAACGGACGCGACGTAGTTCGGCTCGGAGGGGTGCGCGACGGCGAAGTAGTTATTTAGCTCGATGCCTTGCGCGGCGAGGGCGGAGAGGTTCGCTGGGGAGAAGGTGTACGTTAGAGGTGAGGATGGTTGGGGTTATGGGGGGGGGGAAGGCTTACGGTCGGTGAGGGCGGTGGCGAAGTCGGTATTTTCGAGCCAGATGGCGACGAAGCGGTCGAATACTTTGCCTCTGACGAGGTCATGCCTATATATTTAACGCTTGTGTGTCAGAAATACATTATCCGGGTAGGAGGAGACGTACGCGGGCACAGCGCTCGCCGTAACACAGAGCGCCGAAAGGAGCAGAGCAGAACTGAAGAGCATCTTGGTCGTTGACCTCGGCTTTTGGCGGGGCTACTTCTAATCGCTCCTTGTGCCCAACCTCACCTTAGACGCCCTTTATACCGTAACGAAACCGCTCATTATAATCCATGTGATGCAGCATTGACACAGAGCATATGGTCCTTACGAACGTTCCTGCGCTAGCAGGGTACATTAATATTTTGAAGGTCTGTGTGTGGGAAAGCACTCTACACAGATAGGCCAGAAACTTGAAACGGGGCTTCGCATAACTTGTGGTGTATACTATTATCACCTCCTCATGGATGAGTCTATTTTAGATTGTGGTATTCACTTTAGGGAGCAAAGAAACACACCACCCAGATATTGCGTTAGCCTTCAGCAGTCTCGACCAGGTATTCCGTACTTCCGGAGAGGAGAAATGAGGCCATTTCGATGTGTAGAAGGCAGATGGTCGCGGTGGAATGAATTTTACCTCTGCAAGAAAGTAGCAAAGCTCCGCGGCGCGTTCTACAAACCACGCGGAAGCACGTTAGTAAGATAGACAAGTGACGGCAGGAAGCACTGACCAGGTGACCGGTTGAGTGAGATACCGATACCGCGCTGCACTGGTGCTCGGACTCGGAGCACCGCTCCTCAGAACCTTATCACCTAAAGCGGGCTAATGCTTTCAAACGATCAGAACTCACTATGCTCCTCGCACGCTAGGAGACGTCAAAAAAAAAAGAAAAAAAATGCAAACGCCATAATATGTTCGCTGTAAGCTTCAGAGAGGCGTGTGGGTGTCGGATGTTGGCGGCTCTTGCGTGCATGGATCTCAAAGGGGCAGGCCTTAATGAAAAATAAGAATAGTCATGAGAATCCCCTTCCCAATGCCTCATCCAAAACCCTGAATGCAGCATTCCAGGTCTTCCGCGATCCACAATGCATCTATAATCAATACGAATATCGAAAATAAGGCATCGGACGTTACTTAGACCTCACCACAAAAATAAAACAAAGCCATAATGTGTTATCGTACGCTTCGGACATCAGGTGTGTGTACCCGATGTTGGTGGTACTCAGATTGAAAAAGAATGCCCTTTCATGGATAAGCACGGAAAGAACACAAAAAACAAGACCAAGCTTACAGTACTAAAGTCAGTCTTGCTTAAACTTGAGGGCGCCACAAAATTCGACCAGATCATAACTCAGTATTTACTCACTAGCTCGAGACGATCTGACACGGGAATGGTCCTCGGAGACCTACATATAAAGTCAGGCTTTCTGCTTCGTAAAACGTCAGATAATTCGACCAGATCGCGGGTTGTTATTTACCCACTAGCTTGAGATGACCTGCTTTTCGCAAGACTCCATATACACTTACATTTCCCGCTTGCCGATCATACACCATGGACGCACCATTGAAGTGCACTGGCCTAAGCCTAAAGCAGTAATGTTGTCTATTTTTCTCCAAGAAGCTTCGCAGAACGTCCTTCTGCTCTTCGGATGTCAAGGAATATCAGCGCCACAACGTGTTGGTGGCGCACTCTAGACATTGGCTTGGCGGCACTCGCTATGAACGTGCTATTCAATGGATAAGCACTGTGGGAACACAAACAAAAACAAGCTTACAATAACCGAAGTCAGTCCTTCTGCATGAACCAAAACCTGCAGCACAACGATATAAGGGAAACATATCTTTACCCTGCAACTTTCTCCGAACATCCCGCTTCTCGATCACGGTTCTCAGAAGCAGCAAACAAGCGTCGATAAAAATAAGAATAGTCGTCATTAGGATCCCCGCCCTCGGTGCCAATTCCAGTATTCCAAGTCTTAGTACATCCATGATCCAGCATCATCAATACAAATAACATACTCTCCTCGCCCCTCACTACTTCTTTGACTTCCGCTGTCTCGCGCTGCTGCGTTTTGCGCTTGGGGACGCGGGGGTGTCCGTGCTCGTGCTTTCCGCCTCGGGTTCCACTTTTGCGCTTAAGGGTTTTGTAGAAGGTGGGGGCGCGGCTGGGGCTTTCGAGGGTTTATGCAAAAAGTTGATCACGACGGACGCGATGCTGCCGGAGAGGACGAACATGAGCCAACGCGGGACGAGCACGAAGAGGTTGTAGATCTTGGTTATCCAGGTCGCGACGAAATCCATTATGTATTCCCTGCAGGTCGTCGTGGTGTTAGTTGTCTGTGTGTTTTTATGACATGGGAGGGGTGGGAAGGCTCACCGCTCGCCTCCAGGCCCATAGATCGACCGCCATTCGGGCGTGAGTCTCCAGTCCTCGGCCTGCAAGAACTCACGCAGAGAGTCTGCCTGCAGGCGCAGCTGGTAGGGCTTGTAGAAGCGCAGGCTCTGGCCGCGGTCTCGGAGGACCATGAGGTATGGGGCTCTGTGATACGCGTTGGTGTTAGCTTGGGTACGGATAAAAAGATATGGCAGGGGGGACGACGTACTGCCATACGCTCCATTTCGTAGTGAGGTACGTGACGTTGAGGTAGTCGATGCGGCCCCAGCGGACGTTCGGTAGGTCACCAACCAATTGAGTCTGGTTGAAGGCGGAATCGAACATCTCATCCAGATATTTCGAGATGCCGTCTTGCTTGGCAGAGGTGACGGAGCTATAGCGCGAGAGGAGACATGATCAGTGGGTTGAATCTAAGACAATAAGCATTATATGGCGAACGCACATAACCACGATCCACGTCCTGTCCTCTTCCTCTGCCGCCGTCAATGGCTCCTCCACAATCAGCTCCTTAAAATTGTCATCCGTGATGAGCGGTATGCGCTCGTCCCAGATCTTCTGCGCCTCCAGCACGCCGGCGACACGGTCCGTAATGTTAATCCCCACCTTATCGAACAGCGCGACAACGGGTTCAGACGTGAGCAGGCGCGTGACATCAAACAGCCCTGCCAGCCCAGTCTTGCGTGGGGGCTTTGCGGGGGCATCGGCAGTGGGGGGCGGGGAGGTGAAGGTTGCTTGTGGGGGGGCGTCGGTGACTTCGTACACGGGCTGGCCGGGCTTCCAGCCCTCGGAGAAGTACTGGGCGTGGGCGGAGGCTGTTGCGCAGGCGAGGAGGAGGAGGGAGGCTGCGGGGAGCTTCATCGCGTGAAGAGGGAAGGAGACACGCACGCCTGTTCTGTGGTGGGAGGACGCAAGTTCCAGGGGGGCGTTGAGATAAGAGCAGACTGCCAGGCACGGGACGCGTCGCCTGTGCTGAGATCACGGATCTCACAGCCACCCACGCTGATTGGCACGTCTGCAGGCGCTTGTAAGTACGGCGCACACTCATTCGCTGTCATCTCCCTTACTTCCCTGCCGAGCTCAACAGCGAGCAACTAAGTGCAACCGCGCGCTGCCGCCCTTGCCGACTTCAAAATCAATGGGCCCGGGTCTGCACCCCCGCCCGCGCCCCTCCTGGCTGCGCGCCCTCCTTGCCTTCTTCCCTCTCCTATGCTCAATTTCCTATGTCCTCGCCGCCCCAACCGACAGTGAGTCCGCCCCTACCCCACCCTGCACTAACTAACCAAGTCTCGCAGTCCCATCCGCGGCATCCTTCTACGTCCCCTCAATACCAGACGTGCACTGGGACGCCAACAACCCCCTGCGCATCTACTCTGGCCACCTCCCGGCCGACCCCAACGCATCGCGCATGCTGGACACGGCGGTCACTGCGCACCTCTTCTTCGTGCTTGTGAAGAATAGAAGGGTCGCGGACAAGCAGCGGGTGATCTTCTGGTTCAATGTGCGTCTGTCTTCATCTCTTCAGACTTTGTCGTCTTATATCTCATATGTATAGGGCGGCCCGGGGTGCTCGTCCTTCGATGGGCTAATGATGGAGATCGGGCCCTGGCGCTGGGATGGGCAGCACAGCTTCAATGCGAAGGAGGGCGGGTGGGAGGAGTATGCCACCGTCGTCTACGGTGCGTCTCTTTTGTCCCTTATTCTCTAACTATCTCTCACTGCAAGCATAGTCGACCAGCCGGCGGGCACAGGCTTCTCATATACCAGCACAGACCGCTACGTGCACACTATCGAAGACGTGCGTCCTCCTCCTTCCCTCGTCCCTTTCATTCCATCGTGTGTGTGCTAATGCCAATGCGTGCGTGTTTCTCAGGCCTCGCAGCAGTTCATAGAATTCCTGCGCAACTTTTACCAAGTATTCCCGGAGTACAAGTCCATGGAAGTGCGTCGTGTGCCCTAAATTCCTACATTTCTCACACTTATCGGTTATTATTACCAGACCTACCTGGCTGGGGAGAGCTTTGCCGGGCAGTGGATACCCTACTACGGTGCATCCCTTGTCCTCATTACTATATTGTAGGACGTTAGCTCATTGTGATTGATGTGGTGCAGCGGACGCGATCCTCAACTCCAACCTAGCCGTCCCCCTGCACGGCGTAGCCATCGGCAACGGCTGGATCGACCCCAAAAGGCACTACCCGTCATATATAGACTATGCAGTCAAAGTCGGGCTGCTAGAGGAGAATTCCGCCGTAAGCCGCGTTTGGTGTTTATTCCATATTGGGTCTAATAAAATTTGGCATTTGGGCAGGCATGGAAAGAAGCAAAGAAAGAGACAGACGACTGTATTGCGGAGATGGACAAGGTCACCGGCCTGCCGATGCAGTATGATAGGTGCAAGCGGCTCTTATTGGACGTCGTGAAAGTCAAGGAGCGAACGTAGGTCCCCACCCCCTCTAATATCTTGTCTTTTCGATACGGGATGGCTGAGCGAGGTTACAGTGTAAACGGCAAGGCGATGTGCATAAATATCTACGACATCCGCCTAGAAGATGAGAGCCCCGCGTGCGGGATGAACTGGCCGCCAGATATTAATCCAATCACGTCTTACCTCGCGGTGCGCCTTCCCCCCCTCCCTCTCCTGTGCCCACTAACGCTCCCCCCCATCCCATTCCCCTTACACAGCGCCCAGACGTCGTCTCCTCTCTGCACGCCACCTCCCACCCAGGCAGATGGATCGAATGCCGCGGCGACGTGCACCTCTCCTTTTACGAGTCCAAGCTCAACTCGTCCTTCAACATCCTGCCGCGCGTGCTCGACCGGATCCCCGTTTTGATTTTCGCGGGGGACCAGGATCTGATTTGTAATTATGTGGGGCTAGAGAATATGATTAAGGCGCTGGAGTGGGGTGGCGGGGTTGGGTTGGGGGTGAGTGTTTTTTTTTTTTGGTTTTTTGAAGGGGGTGCTGATGGTCTTTGTGGGTTACGGTAGACGGTGCAGACGCAGAGCTGGACAGTGGATGGCACGCCGGCGGGGACGTGGGTTGCTTCCCGCAATCTAACCTACGTCAAAGTGAGTTCTGTAGTCCTTCTGCCTAGCACTCGTCTAACCGACTATCCCCGCCAACCCGCAGATATTCAACGCTTCGCACATGGCGCCGTACGACGTCCCGCACGTTACGCACGACATGATGCTGCGCTTCATGGGCGTCAACTTCACCGCCATCACTGATGGGACCGCGCGCATCCCGAGCAGCGTGGGGAGCGAGGTGAAGCCGGTGCTAATTGGGGAGACCGAGGCGAAGCCGACGACGCTGGTGCCCCCTGCGAAGACGCCACAGCAGGATAAGGCAATGTGGGAGGGTACGTCTTGTCCCTCTTCGTTCTCTTCGTTCATACGTACGTGAAAACTAATGCGTTGTGAACGGGAATAGCGTACTACAACGCCGGCTCCGCCGCGCTTGTCCTCGTCGTCATCTTCTTAGGCATTGGGACCTTCGTCTGGTGCCGCATCCGGCGGAAGCGCGTGCAGCTCCCCCTGCGCGCGGTGAACGAGGTGGAAGAGGAGAGCATCCCGCTGAATACCTCCATGCGCCGAGAAGAGGAGGATGACGACGGAGGGATGAGGAGTGCCACTGCAAAGGGGAAGATGCGTGCTCGAGAGAGGGATAGGGAGGGAGAGGCGGTGTTTGAGGTGGGGAGTGATGATGAGGAGGGGTATAGGAGGGATAGGTGATGGTGGAATGGAAGGAAAGGGGGGGTAGATTATAGTATAGTATATGTTATTACATTGGGTATTATTGATTTGGGAAACGTAATAAGTTGGGGGCAGGGGTGTGTCGAGGAAAGCTTCTTGGATTACCTATCGAATCTCGACAATACGACAGGGACAAAAAGCAATTCTGAAGAGAAGACAAAAGCGAGAATACATTATATATTTTTCAAGTTACGAGTCCTATTAACTTGTTAATTGATTCGTTCTTTTCATTAAAGTTTAAATCCAGCAGCTTTCTTTTGAGGACCTGTAGGCTGCTATCGTTTCGATAGACTTGTAGAGAAAAAACCCATATTAGATATGTGATCAAGGTGGAACGTTTTCGGCAATAGAGGTTTCCTACTCCGTTTTTCGCTCGTGATCTGCGGCTGACCAGCTACGACGCGTCGACGCGTCGCCTCAATTCCCGAGTCCTTACCATGTAATATTAGATTGAGGACCACCCCATCTAAAACTAAGAGGGATGCGGGAAAAATTCTGCTATACGAGGTTATATTTTGTGTTTAAGCTCCCGGAAATAATGGACACAAATATCGGCTAATGCCGATCAGTTCACAACGATGATTGACGCGGAGTCGCGGATTTAACGATGAACGTTGAACATTGTCGTCGCCTCCTCAGCATGATGTCGAGCTGGTTCACCTAATGAACAGACATAGTTTTAGCTGGTGGGCACCGTTTTTATTATAAAGTTATCCGTAATTCAAGCTTCTCTGCTTTTGGATACTTCCTAGGTCACGTCGTCTTGTTCAGCACCATTGAACGGTTCGAATACCTAGTACTGCTGTGTATCGGGCGCTCAGGCCCACTCAGAATATGGCCACAAGTTCGATCCTTAATATCAGTCATCAACAAGAACCGCAAGAGTTGTCCAGTTCCAATACTACATTCCTTTCTTCGCCCACACGCGATATACCTTCGTACGTAGTAATTACCACCCAGCACTGGTAATGTCCATCCTAATAATTTCATATCATAGATTGCATCTCTTCCAGGGTGCAAACAGGCTAGAATTTTATGGAGGCCAGGTTAACAGTGCAGCTGGAAACATCGTTTTAAATACCGGCAAGGATTATCGTTTTGTTACCGTTTCCTGTGAATATTGATTAATATAGTATGCCAGGCCCAGTGCACTTGCCAGCTGCTGGATCATCCACCACTGTAAGCGATTCTCTAGGAACTGTTGATTCTTTACCAATTTCGTATCAGTTTCGCGAAGTACAGAGGTCGGTAACGCCCTCCGCTCCGCAAGAGATGGAGGAGAAAGACAGTGAAAGATACGCTCGCCTTCTGTGGCCCAAAGGGCGTGGTTATCCACTTTGGTGTCCAGCACCAAATAGCAATCTACCTGCAGAATATGTTCAAACCGGCGTAAGGATTGGTGATGTTGGGATCATAACATCTGATGGCACATTTGACTTCTTGTTCAATATATGTGTTTCATCGAACCATCCAATCAATCGTGGCCGAGTTCCTCATGGCTTTCATCCGTTACAATCTCCAGACGCTGCTGATATTACTTCTTATAAAGAGCATAGCCATGGTGGGTATTTGATGAGTAAAGCGATTCGGAGAGAAACTAAACCAGGATTACCGATACCGTGAGTTATCTTCCCTGCACTGTATTGAAAACTAAGGCAAAACCACCAATATGTAGGAATGAATTCTTTTTCCAGAGTTCAAATCATGAGGGTGCCGTATTGATCCTGCCTGATGGCTCTTTTCGGGACGATCTACTCGATATCGCTCAGTTTCGGCGGTATGCTGCTCAGAATGGAGAGGCGTGGTACCAATATGCCAATGTCGACAGAGGCAGGGAAGCCACCAATGGCTCTCTCCATCTTGTTACTGGATACAACAAAGGATCTTCATGGGTTGTTGCTTCGTTTGCTGACGAACCACCATTTTCATTGGAAATTACAGGACACAGTATTCAGCAGTATGACAATGATTTTCCTCCCTCGTATCACTGGAACCAAGCTGGACCAGCGAATAT